>JAYESA010000009.1:79149976-79312476 GCA_036927795.1 Iris macrosiphon | reverse complement strand
TAAAATAAAATATAATAATAATTTTAAACCCAAAAATAAGTCTGTTAAGGGTATTGGTTGGGTCTGACATGGGTCCACTAGGGTCTGATATGGGTCCAGGCTAACCAAAACACTAAAATAATTAATAAAAAAATAATACAACCAACAATTAAATATTAATACAAATATTTATGATAAATACACAATTAATCAAATTAAAATAAATAAAAATACCCTGCTCTCGAAATGGGGTAGTGACAAGCCTATCCTCCTTAGAAAATTTTGTCCTCAAAATTTAAAGTCGATCGTACTCCCTCTAGGTCAAACCCCCAACAATCACAGTCAAAAAATTATACCTAAACAACATGCAAGATCATGGTCCTACTGGTCGTGTTATCATAGTCTCAATTAGGGTCACTACACTATCTACTACAGCATAAAAAAAGTCTAACAGGTACTAATGAAGCACACCACAAGGAATGAAAAAGGACAGGAAGAAGAACAAAGAGACAGACCTGCTAACCCGACACCCGTAGCATCGGCCTCCTCGACCGTCAACGCATAAGCCCTGCCCTGCTGGGGTATCTCCCTCTGCTGGTGCGAGGTATGATGTTGTGCCACAGATGGCCTAGCTTCAACTCTTCGATCCTGTGCTCAACCAAATGGAGGTGCAGTGGGGCAATCTATCATCTGGTGAGCAGCGGATCCACAAAACAAACATACCTTCAGCCTCCTCCTACAAATATTCCAAGTGTGTCCTGCCTTCCTGCAGTAGGCACAAGTAGGCATTCTCTGATCCTGACCCTGCTGCGTTATCTTCTGCCCATAGGGACGCTTAGCCGGTCCCGCACTACCACTCGCACTACCTGAATCATCCCTGCCTCTCTTGGACTTAAGCTCCAAGTCATTCTCTGCCCTCTGAGCGTCTCCTACTATCTGCTCGAAAGTCGCCTCACGGTCGCTCCTAGTCAAAGACTTGACCGCTATGACCAAACCCTTGCGAAACTTCCTCGCCTTAGCTGCCTCACTCAAGCCCTCCACAAATCTGCCCAGACGGCAGAACTCTGCTCCGTACTCGTCCACTAGCATGCTCCCCTGGACGAGTGCCTCGAACTGGCTCTCCAAAGCACTGAGCGCCACATCTGGAAAAAACTTTTTCTTAAAAAGTCTCTTGAAAGCATCCTAAGTAAGCCCTGGTGCCGCGATCCTCGTATATGTGCGATACCACGTCAAAGCGAGGTCGAACATCTGACTGCCCGCTGCCTCTATCTGCATGCTGCCTGGAATCTGTGCCAGCCTGAAGATCCCCTCAATCTGCTCTATCCAGTCATCCGCGTACAGGATCCCTTCTGTACCCCGGAACTCCTTGGGCCGCATCCTCTGAAAGTCAATGATGCTGCCTGGCCTCGGATGCTGAGCCTGATCTGTCTGTGGCTGGATCTGTGCCACTCTATCCACTACCATCATGGCCACCTGGTGGGCGTTCTCAATGCCCAGCCTCATCACATCCACTTGACGGTGCTGCGCGTCCATTATCTCCCTGAAGAATGCAAACAACTGTGTGGTGTCTACTGGTACAGGAAGTGGTAGAGGCACCACCGGAACGACTGGAGTAGTCCTCGGATCGACAGGTAGAGGAGGATCCCTAAGAGAAACAGATGCTCCCTCAACCACAGGAGTGGTGAGTGGAGCGATAGCATTTGCCTGAATATGAGCTGGACGAGAGGTAGCAAACCTCTCGGTGGCAACTACTGGGACGGTATGATGGAATCGTGTCTTCGGAGGCATCCTGAACACAGATCAAAAGAAGTCAATACGGTGCAAGATACGATATCATCAAAGAAGGACAGTGATATTTTAAAAAAAAAGCAATTTCAAAATAATTAGATTAGAATTATTCCTAGTCGTGATTGAGTATACTCTCATCCTAGATCCTAGATCCTATATCCTAGAGCAGGCTCACAGCAATACAACTAAATCATTGTACTACCACGACATGGCACTAATTGCGAATCGAGACCTGCATGGGGCCGCCACCAAAAATGTGTCACGACCCACACCCGAAAAATTGGGCATGAGTCATGGGTACGTCCAGCCTACGCCGCAGCATCGGCGGTAGAACGCTGTCTAGGTCTACTATCTAGCTAACAATCTCACGCAATCAATATAGGTACCTGTCAAGATCTCAACTTCAAATGAAGGAGCAATATCATAATGATAACACAAGTACTCAATCACGAATCTAAGCACGATAAGATAACAAAGAAGACTAACAACTGCTACTAAAATAACAACAACATCAACAATAATAATACAATAACATCCTGAATCAAATATAATACAAGATCTTAATCCAAAATCGGGGACAAATCCAGTACCAAAAGCTAATAAAAATAACAACTGAGGTCCTAGTGATCTCGGCTACCAACCCAAAAATCACTCCTAAACTAGAGGGTCCCTGTCTGCACCATCGACAGGCTGAGGTCCATAAAACGTCGGACACCAATCCTCCGGATCTTCTGAAAAATATATCCAGTCAGGATTGGAGCAAGTATACCTCTAACAACAGTTCCAGTTAAATGATAAAAACTATAAAACAGTTGTAGCAAGTAGCAAGAAGAATAAAATAAAGTATGAACAAGGAAATATATACATATCACTAGTGCATAAAGGTAAATATGCATGAATATTAGAAGCAAGATAGTAATGACTGCAAGATACAAGAAATCTAAACTAAGATCAAGTATGTGCACAATGACGTAAAGTGAGTCCAGCAAGAAATACATGTAATGAGTCAAGTCCAGAAACTATAAGTGAGACCAGCAAGAAATGCAAGAGAGTCCAGACCAGAAAGAATGAACTCGTGTCTTTGAAATACCTGTTTTGACATATAAACGGCTAGGGGTAAGTACGGCTCACCGCGCACTGGGTGCACGGCTGCTATCATTCCAGATTAGACCAGAGGGGGTGATTCCAGTTATTCCAGTTGGGAATGTTTACATGTCTACTCGAGTATTTCCCCGCCCCGACTAGTACAAGTAAATCCAAGACCCGATACGTAAATCAAGTATGAGTCCAGCCAGAAATATGAGTGATGTCTGTAGTGATGCCTGTAGGTGATGCCAGTAGGTGATTCTAGAATAGAGGCCAGAAACATGAAATATATGTGTCGTAAGTAAATGAATCCAGAAATACTAGTCCGTGTCATGCCAGAAAATCAGATGATACTATACTAGAAGCTGAATTATAATAATCATCAGATAATGGAAACTATCAGAGAATGTACTCGCCTGACGTCCTGAGCAACTAGCGATCCGAACTGGTATCGCAAGGACCTATTATAAAAAGCAAGGTTAAACAGGGTTCTAAACAGTTAAACAGATATAAAATAGCTAAAAACAAGCTTCTAAGGTTATTCTAGGTCAAACGGGTCAAACCGGTAAAATCTGTGTCAAAAAGTCAACTATGGGTCTAAAAAGTCAACTCTGGGTCAAATCTAGGTCAAAAGTTGACTTTGGCGGTGAACCGGGTCAACTACGGTCAACTCTAGGTCAAACTAGGGTGCCCCTAAAATTTTAGGTCAAAACTAGGTCATTAAGCTAATAAACCCTCAAACTCGCCTCTTTGAGATACCGGGATACCCTCGGTATCCGATACCTCAACCTACGTTATACGCCCTGTCTAGACCCTCTAAAATATATACTAGCACGTATATATATATAACTATATATATAAAAGCATCTCTAACCTCAATTCTAGGCTAAAACTCAATACCTTGCCCTGACGCTCAATACCTTGAGTATCTCAAGGTGTTGAGATACTCAAGCCTTACCCCTCACTAACACTAGCTAACTAACTATCTATCTATAATATATACTACCATATACTAATATATATGCATAACATATATCTAACTATATATATATATATATATATATATATATATATATATATATATATATATAACCTAGTGTATAGGTAAATACCTCAATACCTTACCCCCGATACACAACTTATCTCAATACCTTGGTATCTCAAGGTATTGAGATACCTTACCCTCTAACTCTAACTAACTAGCTATCTATCTATAATATATATATATATATATATATATATATATATATATATATATATATATATATATAACACTTAGTATTAGGTTACCTCAATACCTTACCCCTAATACCTCAATACCATGGGTATCTCGAGGTATTGAGATACCCAACTATCCCCCTCTCTAACACTAACCATATAACTAACTATCTATATAAACATATACCTAGCTATATAACTAAGCATATATATATATATATACCTACACATATGCATCTACCTACATATCTATATATATATATATATATATATATATATATACATACACACACACACACATATATATATATATATATATATATATATATATATATATATATATATATCCACACATACACATATATATATATATATATATATATATATATATATATATATATATATATATATATATATATACTCATACATATATATCTATCTATATATACTAGTATCTATATACATATACATACCTCTAACTATCTATATCTATATCTATCTACTTATCTATATATCTATCTATCCATATAAGTATATATATACATCTATACATATATACATATATCTATATAAAAGAAGGGGGAGGAGAGAAACTGGCTAGAGCGCGCGCGCGCGCACTGCGAAACCGCACATTGCTGCTGCTAATGCTAAATGCAGCGCTGCCGCTGCTGCCGCGGTGCTGCGCCTGCAGCTGCTGCTGCCCTGCTGCACGCAACTACTGTTGTTGCTGCTGCCGCGGCGGTGCTGCCCTGCTGCAGCTGCGCTAGCTGCTGCTTCGGCTCGCCCTCTAGCTCACTCTCCTCAATCTCTCTCCCTCTCACACCTCGACACACACTAACACACACACACAGACACATCTATACACACACAGAGAAACCTATACACGTACACACACTTACATATATATATAAACACACAAACATATATACATATATATATATATACACACACAACCATATATATATATCTATATATATATATATATATATACACACACACACACACACACAAACACATATATACATATAGGTACACACACTTAAATATACACATACATACATGTATATAAACACTTTTATATATATATATATATATATATATATATATATATATATATATATATATATATATATATACACACACAAACACATATATATATATACACACACTACCATATATATATATATATATATACACACACAAACACATATATATATACACACACTACCATATATATATATATATATATATATATATATATATATATATATATATATATATATATACACACACACACTACTATACATATATATATACATAAACACATATCCACACTCACACACACGCTCGCAAACACACACTCACACTCACACACTCTCACACACACACTCACACACACATAAGTACACATACATAAACATATATATATATACACATACACACATATATATATATATATATAGAAACACACACACACACACACACACACACACATATATATATATATATATATATATATATATATATATATATATATATATATATATATATATATATATATATATATATATATATATATATAGACACATATATAACTACACACACCTACACATACACAAACACCAACACACACACTCAACCACACTCACCCCTACACACAAACACACACACACACACACACACACACACACACACACACATATATATATATATATATACTCGAAAACTCTAACACACACTCTCCGAAGCTAAACTAACACGCGCACAAGCTCAAAACCTAGAAACCAAGTCGAAATGGCCGTTCGGTCATTTCGACGAATAAGTGGAGTGCGGTTCGTAAAATCTCGTGAAACGCACACCAAACCTACTCGGAATCGGTCCAAAATTTACCCATGGGTTCTAATCGATGTCTAGAACCTAGAAAAAAATGCTAACTCTCCGATTCTAGGTTCGTGGCAAAAATGTGCACGCACATAGAACCTACGACGATTAAAACTCCCAAATCGCCCAAAACGCCCAAATCTCCGCGACAAGATCTCGCGTGTCCGAACGGAGACATGTACTTATCATCAAGACACCCAAGCACGTCTACTTAGGTCCCTCTAACCTAGGGCAACACCAAAAATTGGGCCAATCTCGGATTTCACTCAAAATTGACATAAAACATAATGCCAAAGTCTCCAAACACATCCAAACAAGCTCCAACTTTCTCCCGCGGATAGCCCTAAGGTCTAGGAAGGTTCTAAACTACTAATTACACTATATTAGAGTAATCACAAGGAGAAAAATTAGGGTTTACCTCTTGGGAGTTGGAATCCCAAGCCAAAGTCTCCAAAAAGCTCCAAATTCACCACACCAAGCTTCTAAGCTTCCAACCCAAGCTCCAACACTAAATCTAAGCTCTACACACCTAGGTTATGGAAAAGAAAAGGGTTAGAGTTTGCATTAGAGAGGAAAGCAAGTGAAGGAGGAGAAGAAAAATGAAAAAACTTGAATGGTGAAAGTTGGAAGAAGGAAGAAGAAGAAAGGAGTGGAGAAGAAAAAGAAGAAGAAGAAGTGAAGAATGGAAATAAAATTGGAGGGGGGAGCTACTGTTCTTGATTGGCCAGGGGTTAAGGGTTAGGGTTGGGTTAGGTAAAATGACCAAAATGCCCTCCAATTTAAGTTATCCTAATTAGGATTTGGGTTTGGGGTTCCAAATGCACTCTAATAAATTTCTAATCACTCCAACTAACTAAAATAAAATATAATAATAATTCTAAACCCAAAAATAAGTCTGTCAAGGGTGTTAGTTGGGTCTGACATGGGTCCACTAGGGTCTGACATAGGTCCAGACTAGCCAAAATACTAAAATAATTAATAAAAAAATAATACAACCAATAATTAAATATTAATACAAATATTTATGATAAATACACAATTAACCAAATTAAAATAAAAAATACCCTGCTATGGAAATGGGGTAGTGACACTCGTATCCCTCACCGGCCATCCGTCTTGTGCGCGATAATAGATAAAAAAAGATAAACTGGATCCTCTGGTGCTGACTCTAAACCTGGTCATACAAAACCAGTGGGGTTAGATCCCAAATTGTAAGTACCACAAAGAAAGCACGAATAAAGAAAAAATATCAGATCTTAGTATGTAGAGTCGTAAAGCAGAAACCAATGGCGTCTGCCCCATCCATGAAATGATATGGCACCCCTACACCAAACAAGGACAACAAATTCCATATTACATCAGGATAGAATACGTTCATTGATCATGGACTAGCTAAAGTTCATGTGTCATAGTTTTTGTTCATATCATGTCGTAGCACAACAGTCCAACCCTACAACCAAACAAGGACAAGGGTTGAACCACTATACCATATCAGTCCATGACCCTAGACTACTAATATAAGGCATAATGCACAATCAAGTACAGGGCATAAAATATAACAACGGGAATGTAGCTTCAGCCCATGGCCTATCGTAACATAATAGCGCAATCTTACAACCAAACAAGGACAAAGATTGAACCATCAGGCTATAATAGTCCATGTTCCTAACTACTAGCAGATTCAATTTTAAATCGGCGAAGCATATACTACAGCTAGATATGTGGTGCCTGGATTATCCCAGAATACGATGCACATAGGGATTTTCAAATCTTGCCATTGCCAAGCAGGGCTAGCCGAGCCATAAAATTAATAATACGAGCATGTAGAGATACATCGATCCCCCATAGGGCCAACGTGCCTTTAAATTATTATATCATGTAGTACATAGTATAATCAGATATTTTACCCTATTATTGTAGATGATATACAATATCTGGTAGGGGCTAGCCTGGTACGCCATAACGAATGTCTGGGGGTGGCTGGCAAGCATGATCTCGGAATCTCGTTTTCTCCCCATGCTCTATGTATTTTAGGTGCCTAGTTAGCCATACTACCATGTCATGGACACATGATTATTCCTTCTTAGATGTCATACTTCAAGTACAGACACGTTAGGTACGAATCCACATTGTCACTCGAGAGTTTAATTTAGATTCACCTAGTTTGATGCAATAAGTCAATATTTTCTAGCCACAGAAAGGTCACTTGTCAACTACCAATTCCGTACAAGAGTAATAACTTGATATAACATATGTAACACATAGCATAATCAAGTGGCACGACGGCTCACGAGTATATCAAGTAATACTCTCGGTGCATTCAAGTGTATCAGCACGGATATAGTAGTCAGGTCAGGTACAACTAGTAGGTCTAATCAGGTCCTCTTATAATCATGTAAATCTGGTAATCATGAGATCATGTCATTTAATCAAGTACATTAGTTATGTTATTCTAGTCATCAAGTTTATGTTCAAGTACCACTCTTTATGGTCAAAGTGATATACAAGTAATCAGGAGAAATCAATATTTCTAGCGTATCATGCGCCTAAGAAACCAAACATTAAAACAAGCATTAAAAAATTATCAAAGCAATCAAGCAGACCATGCATAATCGACCAAAACCCACTAGTGGCATACTTTTGTGTCAGGGCACGCCCCAAACAAAGTGCGCACAACAGAGTGAGAAAGGGGTCAGACGTATAAACGCTGACAAACAACCTTGGCGTACTTTGATGAAAGTACGTGAACCAGAGAAATTGGCGTACTTTGATGAAAGTACGCGAGCAAACAAGAGATGCAGACTAAAGGACAAAACACAAATTCTAAAAATGGCACGACAGTCGAGGGCACGACAGTCAATAACACACAAATCAAGAACACAAAAATTAAGAAACCAAAGTCAAATGCTTCTCCACTAAGAAAGCAAAAGAGCTGAAAGGAGTGCGTCATCAAGGGGAAGTGCGCCACCAACAAGGGGTGCGCCAAATAAGAAAAGTGTGTGTCATGCCCCAGATCCAGAATACCGGAGAGCGAGGGAATGACTCAGCCAACCAAATCTTATAGAATACCAAAGTAACCTGCAATGTATTAAGCTTGTCTAGAAACGAGGGGTGCATACTACAATCAAGTCTCCTAGGATCAAGAACTTCTATATCGTAATTATTCAATCAAGTACCAATAATATAGAACATTCAGAATAAGCTGTAAGGCATCCCAAATGCCGCATCTGAAGGTTCTAGAGTTGTAGCAATTCAAGTTGATATGCCAGATACACAATCAAAAGTATACATGACAGTAATTTAGCTGCAGTCTGAGTATAAATACAGTCATGTAGGGAACTAGTGTCCAGATTTACCAGCTAACAGGTGCCGGTTGGCTTAACGCCCAAAAGAATATAGTTTACAAAAAAAATGAGCAGTGAAACAAGAAACTCACTCGTGACCCTCAACAGCCATCCTTCTTGTGTGTTCCATCATTGAGAGAAAAGTAAGCTTGATCCTCCGGTGCTAAATCTAAACCTGGCCATACAAAACCAGTGGAATCAGACCCCAAATAGCAAGTACCATAAAGGTAACACGAAAAGATGCATGAGCCAATAATTAATGGCATATATCCCATCCATGACATGATACGACGCCCTTTACTAAATAAAGACAGGAAGTGTCCAATTATATCAAGATAGAATACGTCCATTGATTATGGTCAAGCTGAAATATTCTGCATCGTAGTTTCGGTCCACACTTTATCGTAACACGACAGCACAACCCAACAAGGAAATGAGTTGAACTATCATGCCACAACAGCCTGTATCCTTAATTCCACTCAACTAAAATCATAATACACAAGCAGAGATACAAATAAGAAGAAATAATATAGCTTCAGTCTGTGGAGTATCGTAACACAATGATGCGACCCAACAACCAAACAAGAATATGGGTTGAATCCTCACACCACGATAGCCCACTTTTTTGGCTAGGCACCTATATAAGCAAATTAGACAATGATCATGTATTACGGTTTGATATGTGATCTTTGGGCTATCCCAGTAATGCAATATATGAGTATCCTCATATCGTTCCATAATCGAGCAGGGGTGGCTGAACCAATGATATACAAGCAAGAATATATGTAATTGATGTACTAGTCCCTCACAAGGGCCCTGAGCTAATTAATAATCAGTAACAGTTCCAAGCTTTCTATAGAAAAAAATTAGCTCGGTCTTATAATTAAATCAGATGTTGCACACCACTAGTGTGGATGTTATACAGTATCTGTGGTGGCCAGCCTTTACTCCCAGCTAATTTAGGATGGTTCAACATGCACTATCTTGAGATAAGGTTCCCTCCCAATGCTCTACAAATTTAGTTGTCTAGTTAACCCTAGGTTAATTAAAATCACATATCGTGGTCACATGAATATTTCTTCTTAGATATCGTACTTTAAGTACGGGCACTCTTGATATGAATCCATGTTGTCACTCAAGAGTTAAATCTGGATTCACCCAAATATGATGCAACAATCAATACTATCTAGCCACAGTTAAAGTCATTATCCAACTACCAGATCCGTGCATGAAAATAATAACATATATCACGTAGCAGGAGTATATGGTATGATGGCTCACTATATATATATATATATATATATATATATATATATAGTATATGGTATGATGGCTCACTATATATATATATATATATATATATATATATATATATATATTAAGTAGCACTCTCGATGCGATCAAGTGTATCAGCACGGATATAATAGTCAGGGCATGAACAAGTTCTAGAATCAAGATCATGGACAAGTTATCAGGTAGCAAGTTATTCAGGACAGGATAGTCTAATACTGGTCACATCAATTTGTCACTTTGTTATATCGATGAATGAGAATAAGAGTAGTGCGAGAACCCCTCGAGATCAGAACCACAAACCTTAAAAAATATGGATCGGGGTTACAGAATGTCATCCGAGTTAAACTACGCCTCTTATTCTATCCAACGTATAATAAGGTGATCAAGGAAAAATAATCTAGTTAGCAAGTAAATTAGCAAGTACATATAGGGCCATATCTATAGTGCTCAACTTGCGCAGGAAATAGTAGGCGCACAAAGCAAGTTGGCACACAAAACACACAGAAGAAAGGTTGGCGCAGAAACGACCAAAACTAGGTCCGCGCAGAAACAACCAAAACTAGGTTCAAGCATTTTATCAATTTGACCAACACGGTATACTTGAAAAAAGTGCGCGTGCAAGAATAAAGCGCACTTTTAGGATAAGTGGGCGAGCAAGCTAGCTACAAGACAAACACATAATCCGAGCTCAAAGCTCGACAGTCAAAAAATACTCCAATCGAGGAGCACACAAATCAATAACACAGAAATCTAGAAACCAACCAAAGCTTCGTTCCTAAGAAAATAAAGAGGGAAAAAGTGAGCGAGCTACCAAACATAAGCAAAGTATGCCGGTTGATGAAAAAAAAAAAAGTGCGCTAGATTGCCAGCGCGAAAAAAGTGTACGGACTGACTGAGGCACACTTTCCCTTGATTTTCCAGAGAAAACTTTGATTTAATACGCACCAAAGTGCACCAACTGGGTTTCCTCTCAAAAGTGTGACACTGACTTAAAGAGTATGACTGACGCACTTTTTACTAGGAGACTAAAGTGTAGTATGATTAGTACGCACGAGAAATTGGGATAGTACACCAATGCACCCAAAGTAAAGCATACATATTTCTGCATCAAAGAGGTTCTCTCGCATACTCTTCACAGAGCACTGTCTTCTTCTCCAGTAAGCCATTTGGTATACGTATTGTATTAAGTTCAGTACTGAACTTAGATGCACTAAAAAATAAGCACGGCCAAAGGCAAAGTTACATAAAATATGGTGTTCTATACTATGAGCTAATTAGTTTTATAAAACACAAGGTTTTGGGAGATCAATTCCCAAGAAAAAGAAAGTGAACCCATAGACCCAAACTCTGGTCAATGCAATTTTAACCAAAAAAATCAAGAACGACAAGTATTAAAGGTGAAGGGGTTCCCAACAACATTAGCTAAAAACAAACAAGAATTATTAAGAATTTAAAAGCATGCATAAATCCATGGTTCTTTTCTTGTGCAAGATGTACTTGCCTACGAAGGAATAGAAAACCTAAGAGGGAAAAATGGAAAGAAACAATAAGCAGAGAGAGAAATAGGAACATACATAGGTTTATGTTTGAGATGTGGACCATTGGATCACTCAAACCAATCCAAGCCACACATGCCACCAACCTAACCAAACCCACTCCTCTCCACAAATCACGAGTACGATCTAAAGAAAGATCGGACTAGCAACCAACATGTGCCAAAGTGCGCCAAAGACAACATACGCCAAAGTACGTCGGGAAAGGGGGCTAATATCTCTATCCACCTAAAAAAGATTACGTCCTCAAAATTCAAACTCAATGCTAGCTAGAGATATCAAGACAAGCTATAAACTAACTACAAGCAATCTACACATATAAATAAGTAAGTATAATAACACATATAATGAAGGGAGGTAGCATCATTTCATATGAGTGCTTGTCGATCACGGAATGAAAGATGCAATGCATAAGAAAGAAATATACCTTATGGGTCGAATACGTGCGAGTAACGAGATTGAATATCTTCCTCGCGCTCCCACGTCGACTCCCCCAAGGAGTAGTAGCCCCAAGCAATACGAACCAAATAGATAGTTTGGTTCTTGAGTACCTTCTCTCTCTGATCCAAAATGGACATGGGTTGTTCCTCGTAAGTTAAGTCAGTACCAACTAACTCAGAGTGATCGAGGATATGGCTCGGGTCCGGGACATACTTACGCAATTGAGACACATGAAATAAATTATACACTTCATGAAGCAAAGACGAAAGGGCAAGACAATAAGCAACATCCCCTATCCTCTCGAGAATATTGAACGGTCCTACGTATCATGGACTAAGCTTCCCGCAAACCCTGAATCTAATGACTCCACAGGTAGGCAAAATCCATAAAATACGTGGTTGCCGATAGAAAACTCTAACAGCCTATGACGCTGATCTACCGAATGACAATGACGATCTTGTGCAACCCAAAGCTGCTCCCTGATCTGCTTAACTACTCCAATCATTTGAGTGATCATTTCAGGCCCCAACATCTTTCGTTCACTAATGTTATTCCATGCCAAGAGTGATTTGCACTTTCTTTCATACAATGTCTCGAAATGAGCCATCTGTATGATGGCCTGATAACTATTGTTATATGAGAATTCTACTAAGTGAAGATGATCTTTCCAAGATCCACCGAAGTCTAAGGTACAAGACTACAACATATCTTCCAAAGTCTGGATCGTCCTCTCTCATTGCCCATCTGTCTGGGGATGATACGCGGTACTGAATCTCAACTTTGCACCTAAACACTCGTACAAACTTTTCCAAAAATGAGATATAAAGCGAGTATGACGATATGACACTATACTCGCTGGGACTCAGTGCTGCCTCACTATCTGTCGCATGTACATCTCTACAAATTGCTCTGTGGACTGCCCTATTTGGAAGGAGAGAAAATGTGCCACTTTCGTGAGTCGATCTACTACCACCCAAACTGTATCACGTACAGTAGGGGATCTAGGTAAACCGGTCACAAAGTCCATTATAATGTGTTCCTACTTCTACTCTGGAATTAGCAGGGGTTGTAATAATCATGCTGGTCTCTGTTATTCTGTCTTTACTTTCTGACACACGAGATACCGTAAAACAAACTGAGCTATTTCTCTTTATTTTGTTCTACTAGAAATATTTCTTGATATCATGGTACATTTTCGTGCCTCCGGGATGAGTTGAATACTGGAAACTATGTGCCTCGGTCATCACTTCTTGTTGGGTATCTCCACTTGGCATACAAAGACGGTTTCCAAATCTGAGTGTTCCGTCTTCATGAATTCTTAATTCCTTCCTATGACCTGAATCACATTCAGCCCTAAGATTCTGAATCTGTGAATATTCTGCTTGAACCGCCTCGATAATTTCTACCAAAGTTGACTGTATCTGAAGACTGACTAACACCCCTATTTTTTGAGATAATACTATCTTGATGCTCATCTCTTGGAGATCTATATATTCTTCTGAGTTATCAAAATAAATATGTTACCTCTCCTATTTTGAGCATCTGCCACCACATTTGTCTTGTATGGATGATACTGAAGTGCTACATCATAATCCTCACAATAAACCAAGCAGGCCCTAATCCCAAGGAGCCTAGAAAACTTCCTCTCTCTCTCCTCCCTCCTCCATTTTTATTCTCCATACAAACTCCTCCTCCTTCAAAATTTCTTCTTCTTCATTTCTTCTTCTTCCTCCTTCTTCTTCCTGAAGACCCGACCGACCGGCCGACTGACTTGGCTCCGGCCAGTCGAGCACCTCGGCGGCTCCGGCCTATCGTCGGCGGCACCAACGCAGCTTCCCCGAATCCGGCGCCTGTGCGGTCCCCTCGACTCCACGGTGCTGTCTTCCCCACCGCTCCGATCTAGTTCCACCCTGCCGACCCACAGTACACTTCCCTCTGACTCCGGCAGTGCAGCTGACCCGCTATTCTCCCTCCGACACTGTGCAGTACGGCTGACCCGCCCGGCAGTGCACATTCTCCCTCGTAGCGTCCGACGGTGCAGCACCCCGTCCAGCCGACCTCCCTGTCCGGTCCTATTATCATCACCACCACCACCATCCTGTCATCATCAACACCACCACTCGGCACCACCCCGCGGCCACCCTCCACCGGCCGTACTCCGGCATCAACACCCTCGTCGAGGTCGACTCTCCCCCTCTCTTGATTTTAATTCCAGATTTTAATATTGTTTTAAATAGTTTTTTTTATATATATATGGATGTGTGGATTTAGCTAGGGTTGGTGTTTATTAATATTGTGTAGTTGTGGTGAAGTATAAATAATCATGTGTTCCTAGTGATGATTAATGTTCATGTTGAATAAGGTGAATGTGATTAATGTTAATAAGGTGAATATGATTTAGGTTAATGATGACTAAGGCAAATGATGATTAAGGTGAATGTGGAATATAATGACTTGAGATTAAGATTTAATGGTAAACTTGGGGATTTATTCGTCATCAGTATATTAAAATATATTTGAATAATGGACATTGAGATTTAGGGTTTAACATATTTATTTATGTGCATGGAAATCTGTATAGACGAACAGTGATTGTGGGTGAAATAATACTGAGGGTTGAGGAAGACCTAATATTTAATAAGTAAATACTGTCAGGGATTGAGCATACCTGGACTACTGAACCATGTGATGAATATGGTAATAATGAGGATTGGTCGAGGAGAGTGTACAGATGACTAGTTGATTGTTGTATCATACCGATAGTCAACTATGGTCAACCCCCTAGCGACTTGTCCCTGTGAGTCGTAGCTGAGGCTGAGTCTAGGTATAGATGTGTGTCGCATCCCTGCTTGACGTAGAATAGATTATTGATTTTGGTTTGTATCTATCTCTAGGTACTTCGGGACCTGAGAACTTGGACGTGGTACCGGATCCCCGTCATCAGCAGCCGCACGCAGGCAAGTGTACCTTGCCACCCTGTATTTCAGATTACAGATATTTATTGTTTCTTTATGTACATTGTGCGCATATTTTTGTTTACGATCGATACTTCGCGTCCGAATCACAATCGGGTGCAGACATTCGTCGTAACGCCTTAGAATGAACGTTAGATATTCGTAACACCTTGATGTACGTACCTGAGTATATCGACACCCCAGGACACACTCATATACTGTGATCATGCAAGATTCCTGTATCCTGATAATGACATTATGACCAGAGACTGGGACGACCTTAGGGTCGCGTCTGTTGAGTTATTTCTGTATGTCGAGACTGTTAGATAGAGGTTCAGGTTCAGCGCACCATCGTTGACCTCTTGGGAAGGGAAAGACAGTTACTAGACGTTTGGGCTCCTCTGCACGCGCTTATATATATGTATATGTATTGTATCTATAGTGATCCTGTATCTAGTGTAGTGGTATCACCCGTGTGACTCCTTGCCCGGAGCTGCGGTACGTCCCGTGTATTTTCGTGTCCGGAGCTACGATTTTATTTTGGACAGCCCACGCGTCGAACATTATCTTTAAACTATGTCACACTTGTTTGGTTATGATAGAGTACCCTGTCGTTGCACTTGTACTTTCTGTTTACTTGGTATGCTATATTTTTGTACCTTGTTACGTCCCTCTGAGGACCTGGTTCCCTGCCAGTTTTGCAGCATAGATGATTACGGAGCATTTGGAGTTGTTATTGGAGTTGCACGTCTTGCGGGCATGGTACCAGGTACTCACATTATATCTACCGGTATTATGGTTATTTTATATTGATTATTCATCTGTTGTTGTAGCCTAGTTTTTATAGACTCATACTTCTTCTCGAGTCTATTCGAGTTAGTGTGTTATTGGGCGGCCGACTTTAGCACATATAGCTCTTTCTTGTATACTTCTGTATATTATGGATTGAGACATAGAGGTTTACATTTATGGGATATCTAGATAGTGCCTTTTATATTATACAGCATATAAGTATTCGAGTCAGACCAGAGTCTGGTCGAATGCGTAGCTGGCGTGTCACGTATTCCTGGTCCTTTGTATTTTGGGGCTGGGGCATGACATATTTTTGTGGTGGCCCATGCAGGTCCGATTTAAATTGTCTTGGTCACCTGACTGTGCCAAGCGAGCCTGCAAATTAGGAATAGATATTATGATTGTTGAATAGGATATCAATCCATAATCGATTTTAAAAACTCTTTGTATGTGATTATCGCCCTTGGACTTCCAATTTGTATTCATTCAATTTCCGTCCATATCGTTATCATTATTATCATCCCCTATTATTCGCGAAGAAGGATGCTTGTGCCTGATGATTTCCCTCTAGAAGAAGATCGAAGACCAGGCGATAAGAGACAGAATTCGTATGCCTTTCTTTGAGAAGATTGTTACCTTATTAGGATAGATTGATGGGTTCTTTGGATTCTAGAACTAGTGTGAAAGGTTGGCAAGAGAGTTGGACCTAGTAGTACCCTACCCGTGCTTGAGGTAGCAGTGATCTTGGAAGTACTGAGAGCTGGAAGGATTATTGATCATGACCTAGAATAATTTATGGAAATGCATAGCCTGATGATGGAAACTAGTGGTTGTATATGATAGCAATGCTAGGAAAGAAGATTATGAGCCAGAGGAGATAAAATTTTAGGATCTCACTTGGAAGATAATGATCAGATTCCAAGAATTCTAGTATGTACTTGAGTGATACCATTATTGTACTTGTGACTTGGAGAGATGAATAACGAAAAGAAAAAATTCGAGGAATAAAATTTTAGGGAAAATCTTGAGGAGAAGAGAAATTATACATTAGGCAAGGAAATATTTTCTTTTGAGGATTGATGTTGAAAATAGAACAGGAGAATTTATCTTGAGGTTAAAGTCTAGACTATGACATTATCCTAGACATGGATTGGTTGAGCCAATACCACGCAACGCTTGATTGCCGTTGTGGTTGTGTCATCTTTAGACCACCAGATTATCCTGAGTTGGACTTTCTTCAGAGAGCCTGGGAGCATGGTGCCCATCTACCTTTGAGGCACACATTGCAGAAGGTGAACCAGTGTACCCCCGCATTATATCAGAGTTTGAGGATGTGGTTCTAGAGAATCTTTTCGGTATGCCACCTGACAGAGAGATAGAATTTGTTACAGAGTTGACTCCAAGAGGGAAGCCAATTATTTTCCCGTATTCAGACTAGCACCGAAAGAGTTGGTTTAGTTGAAGGTCCATAGTAGAGGATCACTTAGACAAGAGTTTCAGTCGGGCTAGTGTATCTCCATGGGGAGCACCCATTCTGTTTGTACCAAAGAAGGACGGGACGGTACGCTTGTGTATCGATTACAGGGTGCTAAATGCTGTAACGATAAAGAACAAGTATCCACTGCCGTGTATCGATGATTTGTTTGACCAGCTTAGTGGTGCATGTGTATTCTCGAAGATCGATCTCAGATCCGGTTATCATCAGATCAAGGTACGGAGAGAGGACATCCAGAAGATGGCCTTTCGGACGAAGTATGGCCACTATGAGTTTTTAGTCATGCCGTTTGGTTTAACCAATGCACCAGCAGTATTTATGTGTTTGATGAACAATGTCTTCCACCAGTACTTAGATAAGTTCATGGTGGTATTTATAGACGATATCTTGGTATATTCCAAGAGCCAGGAGGAGCATGAGAGTCATCTCAGGATCATGTTGGAGACGCTGAGACATGAGAGGCTGTACGCCAAACTCAGCAAATGTGAGTTCTGCCTGGATAGAGTACCATTTTTGGGACACATAATCACCAGATATGGACTATCAGTTGACCCAAAGAAGATAGCTGCAGTTGAGACGTGGCCTACCCCTATATCAGTTACAGAGGTTAGGAGTTTTCTCGGACTTGTCGGATATTATCGGAGGTTCGTGGAAAACTTTTTGAGGATAGCTGCGCCTATGACACGACTGACGTGTAAAGGCGAGGAGTTTATCTGGACCGACGAATGTCAGGCGGCTTTCGATGAGCTGAAGAAGCGTCTGACATCAGCACCGATTTTGACACTACCTTCAAGATTATGAAGATTTGTAGTGTACAGTGATGCGTCTGGGAGCAGATTAGGATGTGTGCTGATGCAACACGGCAAGGTGATAGCCTACGCATCGAGACAGCTGAGAGTTTATGAGAAGAACTATCCGACGCACGACTTGGAGCTAGCTGCAGTGATATTTGCACTAAAGCTATGGAGACATTACCTTTATGGTGAGCGTGTTAAGATTTACACAGATCATAAAAGCCTGAAGTATGTCTACACGCAGAAGGAGCTCAACATGAGGCAGAGACGCTGGCTAGAGTTGATGACAGATTATGACATTGAGTTACAGTACCACCCTGGCAAGGCGAATGTTATAGCAGATGCCTTAAGCAGGAAGCCCATGGCATACTTTTTAACGACTCAGCGACAATTGCTAGAGGATCTCTAGGAGCTTGGGATAGAGATTGTAATGCCAGGCATAGATGGACAGATGGCCAGTCTTGAGGTTCAGTCTACTTTGATTAAGAGGATCAGGGCAGCCCTGCCTACAGATGCAAGATTTCGATGTCTACGAGAGAGGACAGAGGCCGGCATACAAACAGGACTCAGGATTCATGAAGACGGAACGTTGAGGTATGGAGATCGCCTATATGTTCCGAGTGGCGAGCTACGCCAAGAATTGATGATCGAGGCACATAGCTCAATTTATTCTATTCATCCCAGGGGTACAAAGATGTACCGAGACTTGAGGCAGCATTTCTGGTGGCATGGGATGAAGAGAGAAATTGTAAGATTCGTGGCGAAATGTTTAGTTTGTCAGCAAGTCAAGGCTGAACATCAGAGGACTGCAGGATTATTGCAGCCGCTTCCCATTCCTGAGTGGAAGTGGGAACACATTACCATGGGCTTCATCACAGGATTCCTGTGAAGCCCTAGCGGGAAGGATGCAGTTTGGGTTGTCGTAGACAGATTCACCAAGTCTGCACATTTCTTGCCCTTCAGAGTTAGGCAATCCACGAAGATTTTAGCTGACATGTATATGAGGCAGATAGTACGATTACATGGAGTTCCTGTCAGCATAGTATCGGATCATGATTCCAGATTCACGTCACATTTTTGGCGGAGTATGCAGGAGAGCCTAGAAACTCGTCTCAAGTTCAGCACTGCATATCATCCACAGACTGATGGTCAGTCAGAGCGCACGATACAGATATTAGAGGATATGTTGAGAGCGTGCATGATTAATTTTGGAGGATCTTGGAAGGACCACCTACACTTGATGGAATTCTCCTACAATAACAATTACCAGGCCAGCATACAGATGGCACCTTATGAGGCACTATACGGCAGGAAATATAGGTCGCCAGTTTATTGGATAACGTGGGAGAGCGTCAGATACTTGGTCCAGAGTTGGTGACACAGACAGTGGAGAAGGTCAAGTAGATTCAGAGCCACCTGCGTGCAGCACAGGACAGACAGAAACATTGGGCAGATGCACACCTTAGGCCATTGGAGTTCAAGGAGGGTGACCATATATTTTTGAGGATATCGCTCACCCGGGGTACCATCAGATTCGGAGGCAGAGCCAAGCTGAGTCTGAGGTACATCGGGCCTTTTGACATCTTGGAACGAGTTGGCAAAGTATCTTACCGTCTTGTATTGCCTCCATCATTAGAGGAAGTACATGACGTATTTCACGTGTCGCAGCTGAGGAGATATGTCGCAGACCCTAGCCACGTGCTTGATCATTCGGAGATTACAGTCGGGCCTAGTCTGTCTTACGTAGAGCAGCCAGTTGAGATCCTCGATCACAGCGAGAAGACTTTGAGAGGACAGACTATTCGACTGGTCAGAGTTGCATGGAAGCACCATTCACCAGGCGAGTCTACATGGGAGCGCGAGGATTCTATTCGGCAGCGGTTCCCATACTTATTTGAGGAGCAAGGTACGAATTTACGTACGGCAATTGAATGCTAGTTAGTTTTTAAATTCTCTTAGCTATTATCGTGCTTTACTTTAAATTTTGGGGACAAAATTTTTCTAAGTTGGGAAGAATGTAAACCCCATCGATTAATTCTATAGATAGTCAGGTTTGGATTTGGAAAATTTTGGATTTTTCAGCAGATATTGAGGTTTAGAGTAGCGTTGACAGTTATTTCATTTTATTTAATTAAAATCCTTGGGGTGCCCAATCATTGTATAATTATTCGGAGCCCAATACCAGCCCATAAATTCTACCGGACTATTGTACTTCTGACTTGACTCGCCAATTTAGGCACTGGACTTTTTTGTCACACAAAAAATTGAATTCGTTGTGCTCTAAATTAATTGCATAATTTTTCGTAACCGTAATCCATATTTAATTCTGTGTCGGACACCTGTGTCGTTATCCTCAATTTTGAGATACCAACTTAACCCGTTGAGCCGGACCAACTAAAGGGTCCAAGACTGACTCCAATCCCCCACCATTTTTGACCTTTGTGTCATTTCCAAATTTTGACCCGAAGTGCCCCCATTTAATTTAAAAGCACGGGACACTTTAATTCTATTTTAATCGAGGATACCAATTTTGCCTAATCCTATTTTAATCCCCAATTAATCCCGATGGCCATTAAATTAAACCCGCACCCAACACCCGCCTCACCTTGCAAATCACCAAAAATAATTTTTTCCATAATTTTTGCATCATTTATGTGTTCGTACAATTTTCTGAATTTAAGGGGCTTAATTACAATTTATTAATTTAGGTGTCCTCACCCTATTGGCCATGACCAAATGGAGAGCTTACCATATGTTGACCGTAGTCAACATTTCCCTCCCCCTTCCTTGCATGAAGAAACCAAGTCTTCATATGGAATCTTAGCCCTCCATTTTACATGGGCTAATCTACACCCTCCATCCAACACACCCCTCCCTATAAAACCATCACCATCACCCTCACAATAAACCAAGCAGACCCTAATCCCAAGGAGCCTAGAAAACCCCCTCTCTTTCTCTCCTCCCTCCTCCATTTTTATTCTCCATACAAACTCCTCCTCCTTCAAAATTTCTTCTTCTTCATTTCTTCTTCTTCCTCCTTCTTCTTCCTGAAGACCCGACCGGCCAACCGACTGACTTGGCTCCGGCCAGTCGAGCACCCCGCGCGGCTCCGGCATACTGTCGGCGGCTCCAACGCAGCTTCCCCGACTCCGGCACCTGTGCAGTCCCCTCGACTCTACGGCGCTGTCTTCCCCGCTGCTCCGATCCAGTTCTACCCCGCCGACCCACAGTACACTTCCCCCCGACTCCGGCAGTGCAGCTGACCCGCTGTTCTCCCTCCGGCACTGTGTAGTGCGGCTGACCCGCCCGGCAGTGCACATTCTCCCCCGCAGCGTCCGGCGATGCAGCACCTCGTCCTGCCGACCTCCATGTCCGATCCCATTATCATCACCACCACCACCATCCTGTCATCATCAACACCACCACTCGGCACCACCCCGCGGCCACCCTCCACCGGCCGTACTCCGGCATCAACACCCTCGTCGAGGTCGACTCTCCCCCTCTCTTGATTTTAATTCCATATTTTAATATTGTTTTAAATAGGATTTTATATATATATATATATGGATGTGTGGATTTAGCTAGGGTTGGTGTTTATTAATATTGTGTAGTTGTGGTAAAGTATAAATAATCATGTGTTCCTAGTGATGATTAATATTCATGTTGAATAAGGTGAATGTGATTAATGTTAATAAGGTGAATGTGATTTAGGTTAATGATGACTAAGGCAAATGATGATTAAGGTGAATGTGGAATATAATGACTTGAGATTAAGATTTAATGGTGAACTTGGGGATTTATTCATCATCAGTATATTAAAATATATTTGAATAATGGACATTAAGATTTAGGGTTTAACATATTTATTTATGTGCATGGAAATCTGTATGGACGAACAGTGATTGTGGGTGAAATGATACTGAGGGTTGAGGAAGACCTAATATTTAATAAGTAAATACTGTCAGGGATTGAGCATACCTGGACTACTGAACCATGTGATGAATATGGTAATAATGAGGATTGGTCGAGGGAGTGTACAGATGACTAGTTGATTGTTGTATCGTACCGATAGTCAACTGTGGTCAACCCCCTAGCGACTTGTCCCTGTGAGTCATAGCTGAGGCTGAGTCTAGGTATAGATGTGTGTCGCATCCCTGCTTGATGTAGAATAGATTATTAATTTTGGTTTGTATCTATCTCTAGGTACTGCGGGACCTGAGGACTTGGACGTGGTACCGGATCTCCGTCATCAGCAGCCGCACGCAGGCAAGTGTACCTTGCCACCCTGTATTTCAGATTACAGATATTTATTATTTCTTTATGTACATTGTGCGCGTATTTTTGTTTACGATCGATACTTCGCGTCCGAATCACAACCGGGTGCAGACGTTCGTCGTAACGCCTTAGAATGAACGTTAGATTTTTGTAACACCTCGATGTACGTACCTGAGTATATCGACACCCCAGGACACACTCATACACTGTGATCGTGCCAGATTCTTGTATCCTGATACTGACATCATGACCAAAGACTGGGACGACCTTAGGGTCGCGTCTGTTGAGTTATTTCTGTGTGTCGAGACTGTTAGATAGAGGTTCAGGTTCAGTGCACCATCGTTGACCGCTTGGGAAAGAAAAGACAGTTACTAGACGTTTGGGCTCCTCTGCATGCGCTTATATATATGTATATGTACTGTATCTGTAGTGATCCTGTATCTAGTGTAGTGGTATCACCCGTGTGACTCCTTGCCCGGAGCTGCAGTACGTCCCGTGTGTTTTCGTGTCCGGAGCTACGGTTTTATTTTGGACAGCCCACGCGTCGAACATTATCTTTAAACTATGTCACACTTGTTTGGTTATGATAGAATACCCTGTCGTTGCACCTGTACTTTCTATTTACTTGGCATATTGTATTTTTGTACCTTGTTACGTCCCTCTGAGGACCTGGTTTCCTACCAGTTTTGCAGCATAGATGATTACGGAGCATTTGGAGTTGCTGTTGGAGTTGCACGTCTTGCGGGCATGGTACCAGGTACTCATATCATATCTACCGGTATTATGGTTATTTTACATTGATTATTTATCTGCTGTTGTAGCCTAGTTTTTATAGACTCATACTTCTTCTCGAGTCTATTCGAGTTAGTGTGTTATTGGGCGGCCGACTTTAGCACATATAGCTCTTTCTTGTATACTTCTGTACATTGTGGATTGAGACATAGAGGTTTACATTTATGGGTATCTAGATAGTGCCTTTTATATTACACAGCTTATACGTATTCGAGTCAGACCAGAGTCTGGTCGAATACGTAGCTGACGTGTCACGTATTCCTGGTCCTACGTATTTTGGGACTGGGGAGTAAACAAGAATATCATCTATGAATACTACTACAAATTGATCTAGGTATAGCATGAAGACAAAATTCTTCAAATCCATGAATATTGTTGTGCATTCATCAATCCGAATGGCATAACTAAAAATTTGTAATGCCATATCGAGATCGAAATGGTGTCTTCGATATATTTTGCTCTCGGACCCTTACTTGATAATACCCTGATCGAAGGTCTATCTTGGAAAATACTTTTGCTTCACTCAGTTGGTCAAATAAATCATCAATCCTAGGAAATGGATATTTGTTCTTTACTGTTAAGGCATCCAACTGCCTATAGTCGATACATAATCGTGTCGACCCATCCTTCTTCTTTACTAGAAATGCTGGTGCTCCCCATAGTGATCTACTAGCCCGAATAAACATCTTTGCCTTCAATTTTTCCACATGATGATACAACTGGTTAAGTTCTATCGATGACATATGATAGACCTTGCTGGAAACTGGCTCTACTCCTAGTTTTAACTCTATGCAGAACTCCACTTCTCTTACTGGGGGTAATCCAGGAAGCTCTTCCGAAAATACATCAAGAAAATTTATAATTATTCTAGGAAACTGACCTTCAACCCCTGCTACTATTGCAATGATACCTTTATGTTGATCCTTCACTATTATGTTAAAGATAAATTCTTCCTTGCCCGGGATGTTAAATAAAACTCTACCCCTACAACAATCTATCGTCGCATGACTATCTCTCAACCAGTCTATACCTAAAATAACATCGAAGTTACATATAGGGAACTCGATCAACCTTGCAGGTTAATAAATGCCCGCATACTACGATTGGACATGCCACACATACTCTACTGACTTCTATGAATCCATTACCAGTGAGTATATTCAGCCTCTCTGGCAATGCCTCAAACTCCAATCCAGTACGTGTCACAAATCATGAATATATAAATGAATGGAATGCTACCAAAATAAATAATTATATGGCAGGAAAGTAGTTCGGGTACTTCAGGAAGGAATGGCACCAGCGCAATCCTCAGCGCTAGCATCGGGCGAGACGCAAGCCCAAGCAAGTAGTTCGGGTACTTCGGAAAGTTCACGGAGCCAGCGACCCATGTCTTGCGTCGATCCCATTCAGCAAATGATGCTGATGTTGGAAGCCAACCAACAAAGGGAGGAGGCTCGCTACGAACAGGCCGAGAAGCGAACGAAGGAAAGGCAACTCAAGTTTCAAGACAATATAGAAGCCCGATTCTCAGTCCAACAAAAGCAGGTAGATACCCTGCAACAGATCGTGCAGACTTTGGCCTCCAACCAGTCCATGACAACAACAGCAATGCCGGTGGAGCAACCCGCGCTTGAAGTCGAGACGCCTCAACCACCAAAGAAGAGGGATGTGACTGCCTTCGACTTTGGCGACTTCAAAAAAGTCTGTAACACTCCATTCAAAGGAACTGAGGACCCAATCGTGACTCTAGATTGGTTGGACGAACTTGAAGACCATTTCTCCCTGCTAGAGGTCCCCGAAGAGAAGCGCGTCGCATGTGCTCAACTGCAGCTCCGTCTTAACGCGCACGATTGGTGGGACATTGTAAAAACCCTTTCCTAAAAATCGTATATACCATTTTTATTTATTAATTATTAAATTAAATTGTAGTAATTAGGGCTAAATAGGAGAAATAGATTTTTAATAATTTTTATTTTAGGTGTTCGGACACTTAGAGGACTTATGGGACCATCAGGAATTTTTTGGAATTTATTTCATGTAGGAGACCCCTTGAGCAGTTGCTAGCCTAATTGTGTGCATTATCCTAATCTATAAATTTTCTTATGTGTGTGTGTGTGTATATATATATATATATATATATATATATATATATATTTAAAAAGAAAGGAAAAGAAAAGAAAAGAAAAGAATTAATAATATAATAAGAATTAATAAAGTAATACTAATATACTACTATCAACTACTTCTTAAAGCAACAACTAACTACTACTAAAAGGCACAGCCACTTATAGCAATCTAGCAAATTCAATTCCCTTTTCCCCCCGCGAGAAGCACAGCAACTTGCTAGCAAAAGAAAAACTAGCAAAAACCACCCCACTTCCACGGACACAGCGCCCCCCCCCCCCCTTTGCACGCGGCTCCTTATTCCTTCCTATTCCTATTCCTATTATATATATATATATATATATATATATATATATATATATATATATATATATATATATATATATATATATATATATATATATATATTATTTCATAAAATCCTAATCTAAAATCTCCAGACCCCCTCTTCTCATCTAGAGCCGCCACCGCAGCCAGAGAACCCCGCCAGGCCGTCCAAACCATCCCGACGTTCCCGACCTCGCGCACTGCAGATTCCCACACAAGGCACCTTCGCTCCGGAGTGGTTTTCCGTCGACTCGCTCAACCAAACACCGTTCCGTCTTCACCGGTATGCTCACCCCTTAACCCTCTTCCATATTTGTATAATAGCAGACCTCGAACAATGTGTACCATAGGCAAAAATAGTGTCCAAGTTGGCACGAGCAGACCGAATTCTGGGATCGCAGAAAACTGCGGTGACCACCCCTGTTGCCGAGTTCGTATCTCCCACCACAGAGATCCAAATTCGGTGATTCTTTTTGATATGTGTAGAACACTTGACCTAGTTTATTTTCTGTTAAATAATCCTAGATTATTAGCTGCTGTGGACAGAATTAAATTCGTCACAAAACTCCGCGAATCCACTTTTTCCAGAATTCTAAAAGTTGTGAAATGGAGCGTGCCCCGCCAAATGGGACCGCCCCGCCGTGTACCAAGTGTACCGAACGGTGCATGCAGCATAACCGGACACGTAAAAATTTGTGAGAACTGATTCGGACGTGTGTGCGCGCCGAAATCAGGCCGTATCCGCGGACACACCCCGTGTCACAACTTTTGTGGAACTCGCGCGTATTTTGTGCACGCTTGTCAGATTACGACGAAACTTATGCCACTGGAATCGTGGTAACGCGTTGGTCCTGTGACCCAATTTTCATGCAATTCTGAGATGGTTGACCAAATCGCCAATTGGCGGGCCCCACAGTTGACTTTTTGGACAAAATTATGTTCTGCCCATCGGAATCCACATTTGGACATACCGTTAGGTTTATATCAACATTTAGAATTGTTTGACCTATAGTTTATCCAATTTAGAGACTGTTACCCTCGACACACTTTTCGGTGCAAAGTGGGCCACACGTGGACCCCACTTTTACCCAAAATTACCGTTTTGCCCCTGTGTCCAAATTGGACGAAAGAGATGTACTTTTTAGCTATTTTGCTCATTCTGGAAATGTTGATGATATTTATTTCAGCATCCGGAGATGTTTGTTTGGAGGCCTTAGTTCCAGGTTTCATGTCCTTGACATTTGGGCGCGTACACTTTACATATTTCTTGCCAGGCAAGTATGCCTTGCCATTGTACTGTATTTACATTCCATATGAGGCATGCATGTTTATTTTCTATTTATTTAGTTCATTTATTTTAACTGCTATATAAACTGCGCGTCCAAGAAAACTTGGGTGCAACGACGGTGTCGTCGTAATATGTTTTTATTTATGTATATGCATTGGACCTACTTTATGAGACTACCCCATTTTCATGAGGCATTTATGTTTCATTGGCCATGACACTATTCTTACACGAGTGTGAGTCACATGTAGGACACGGACTTGCGTACTCGGCTGGCCACTGGTACGTATAGGTCGTACGACGGATAGGGATAACTGCCAATAGAAACTTTGCATGCTAGTAGACCTGGCAGTTATTAGAGGTTTATCGTGTCATGGACATGACATGCTTAGAGCATTGGGTGGGGAGAACAACAAGTACCGCATTTGAGCTCCTTTGCACTTTTTCTATTGTGCGGCCGGATTCTCCGCTGGAGATACCGGCGGTGATGACCACTATATATTATATTATTATCAGGCGGGCCTCCGGCGTTCGAAAGTCGTCGTGCCTTTGTAGGCCCCTGGATCTCAAATAGAGAACCATGCCAAATCCCAGATTTTCAGCCAGATAGCTCACTTGTGGGGAAAGGTGTTCTTAACTGCATTCACTTAGACGGTTAGGCGACCCCATTGGATGTTTATATTTCAGTACTTTATTGGCATGTATTTTTTTTGTATCTTGTTACGTCCCTCTGAGGACCTGGTCCCTTTCCAGATATAGATGAGCAGGAGTACCCGCAGGAGTATGGACCTGGACCTGACGCTACCTATCAGTCTGAGACGATCTTACCTTCTGATTATATGTGATTCATTGCAACTGTTTAGAGATTCTAGTTGCTATTCTTTTTCGAGACATTTATTCTTATATTAGAGTTTATTCTCTTCTCTTTTTAGTAGTTTATTATAGTCGATTTGCAGTGGATTTGTTTCCATCCGACTATCACACTTTGAGATTACTATTTGAGACTGCTTCTTTGATATTCAGTTATTGATTTCCATTATTCTATTATTTGTGCTGTGGATAAGATATAGAACTGCGTGTGACTTGTTGTGACATATATTACCACTGTGGATTGGATATTCATGTACAACGTACATGTGTATATGGTTTTCATATATTGGAGTTCGTATACATACGGCTGGCGTGTTACATATTCCTAGTCCTACGTATTTTGGGACTGGGGCGTGACAGACATGCATCGACGATCTCTTCAAATTGACCATGGAGAGGAGGCGATCACGTGGGCTACTTTTCATGTCGCATTTGAAGAGGAGTTCATACCCCCTCCTGTACGTCGTCAGAAGGAGAACGAGTTCGTAGGCAAGGCAGCATGCAGTTAAGCAATACTCCGCCGAGTTCAACAGGCTCTCCAAATTTGCCAGCTCCTATTTACCTGATGCAGCGAGTCGTGCCAGGAGATTCGAAGGAGGTCTGCGCCCTTCCATCCATGTGCACGTAGTTGTTCATCAATACAAGACTATGTGAGGAGTCATAAATCATGCCCTATCCCTTGAACCACAATATCCTCACGTTCCTACCGACGCTGTGCATACCTCCAATCACAAACGCCATAGCAACGAGAAAGGAAACACCGATGCAAAGCGCCCAAACGACAGCGGCAAGCAAAGAAAAAATTTAGATAGACTATGTCACTTCTGTAGGCGGCCGGGGCACACGAAGGATAAATATCGTCTAAAACTTGGGTTATGCCTGGCCAGTGGCGAATCAAACCATGCAGTTCGTGACTGTCCATTACGTCATGATCGTCATCCTCAGCATAATATTTCCTAGCGGTAGGTTCTATTCCTAAGTTTCGTGGACGAAATTTCTAATTAGTTGGGTAGGATGTGGTGCCCCGTTCCCCCTATTCGGGGAGCGCAGCTAAGAAATACAAAGACGGTATCGTTCGATCGGGATAGATTGAATCAAGAACTCATCCTCGTTATGGATTTGCTTCTTCAAAATTGATTCCCATATTCGGTAGACCATGCCCCTAGGATCGACTTAGCGGCAGAGTCAGGAGGGACCTCTCCGCTGCATCTTTGTTGCCTCAGTTTTTGATGTCGCTTGTTGCTTTCGTGCCTTGAGTTGGTTTTCGAATTTGCTTGCGTTTTCTTGAACGATTTCGATGGATTTCATTATTTTCGTTCGTTGAACTGTACTTCAATTTTGAGATTTAGAAAGAGTGGAAGAGGTATTGATCAAGTTGTTCGTGGCAATACAGGTGAACGAACAGTAGACGACGTGCGAGCGGAGTCCTAAAGCACCGCTTTCCTTCTCCCTTCCTACCAACTAAGTGAGTGGCTTATATTCGATTCAGTTGGCCCTTCTTCCAGTCTTCACACCTAAAAATCTTGCATTCTTGTTTCCTGATCAAACGATACCAAGTAATAACTAAAAGATTTCAAGATAAAAAGGAAATAGACTTGGATTATTATGCTTGTAATTCAACTTGGAAACGATTACTTATACTGCATGCTTGTTCGTTTGAAAATGTTTATCATATGCATAAATACAAGTTAAAATGTATACTTCTTGTTTAAAATGTGCTATGTATAGAACTTATCCTGCCATGCATCAAACTGTTTAGGTAGACTATGCAAAAATGAATCATGCAATACTACTTGTCTTGTACTCGTGTTGCCTCAACTGCATGAATTGTTAACTTAGTAAACATACCGTTTGATCACGGACAACTTGTGCACAAGGTCAATGGTTCCTGCGACGGTCGCTGGGCACTGGCACCGATCCGACCCGGGCAAAACTCTATTGTATAATCTATTGTGCTGGACGAGATGGCTTGTAGCACCTATTATACTTTCGCTACATACCATTCTCGCCAGTGACTAGTGTCCATTATGGCATACGCCAGTGATCCCCCTCGTATATTTAAACCTGTGCAAGCTAACTTGTGTCTTCGTGACAGGAAAGGACATGGTAAGTATTGTGCAGGTGGTTCAAACGGGCAGATAAAAGTCACCGAACGGTGGCAAGTTCATTTTAATAGTTTATATATACAAAATTGCTTGCTTGTAAAATAAACTAAGGCAAGATAGAAAGACCACAAATAATATGCATGCTTCATTAAAATAACGTGTTGATTGGTATAGTTGGGTTAGCTTGCCTTCACCAGTACGTTTTGATCTACTGACCCTCATTAAAATAGGTTTCCCGCACTAAGGAGAGCCGAGCGAGGAGCAGAAGTCAATCCCCTATCCAGTCCAGCTGTAGGCGCGTCCTGAGCGTGCCATCTTTTGAAGTATTCTGAAGCAAGGAGCTAGCGACCCAACTCAATGCAGCTCCATGGGAAGGCCATCATCCCACCTGGAGGTCTTATATTATGAAGTTTTAGTAAAGGAATGTAATGTACAGGACAACTATCTCATTTTGTGTCAACTTTTGTAAGCCCATGTGGCAATTAGCTGACTCGTTCAAGAGTTTGTAATAGATGTTCATATATCAATAAAGAGAACTTTTCCATGTTTCAAATCTGTGTTTCAATTTATCTGCGTACTCTGAATATGTGCTCGTTATGCAAAATACCTTAGCCTTGTGCGGTGCGCAACCTAGGCCCGCACGACGTCACGTCCGGGGGACGATTATCGATTCCACGAAATTGGGGCGTGACATAATGTCTGGGGGGTGGCTGGCAGGCATGATCTCAGAATCATGTTCCCTCCCCATGCTCTACATATTTTAGTTTCCTAGTTAGCCATACTGTTAACTGGAATACCATATCGTGGGCACATGATTATTCCTCCTTAGATGTCGTACTTCAAGTATGGGAACGCTAGGTACGAATCCATATTGTCACTCAAGAGTTCAATTTAGATTCACCTAGCGTGATGCAATAAGTCAATATTTTCTAGCCATAGAAAGGTCACTTGCAAACTACCAATTCTGTGCAAGAGTAATAACTTGATATAACATATGTAACAAGTAGCATGATCAAGTGCCACAATGGATCACGAGTATATCAAGTATCACTCTCGGTGCATTCAAGTGTATCAACACGGATAGAGTAGTCAGGTCAGGTACAACTAGTAGGTCTAATCATGTCCTCTTGTAATCATGTGAATCTGGTAATCATGAGATCATGTCATTTAATCAAGTACATTGGTCATGTTATTCTAGTTATCAAGTTTATCTCTACGATCAAAGCGATATATAAGTAATCAGGAGAAATTAATATTTCTAGTGCATCATGCGCCTAGGCAACCAAACATTAAAACAAGCATTAAAACAAGCATCAAAGCAATCAAGCTGACCGCGCACAATCGACCAAAACCCACTATTGGCGTACTTTTGTGTCAGGGCACACCCCAAACAAAGTGCGCACAATAGAGGAAGAAAGGGGTCAGGCGTACAAACGCTGACAAACAACCTTGGCATACTTTGATAAAAGTACGTGAGCTAGAGAACTTGGAGTACTTTGATGAAAGTACGCGAGCAAACAAGAGATGCATGCTAAATAAAAAAAACACAAATTCTAAGAATGGCACGACAGTCGAGGATACGATAATCGAGAAAATGCAAATCAAGAACACATAAATCGAGAAACCAAAGTCAAATACTTTTCCACTAAGGAAGCAAAAAAACTGAAAGGAGTGCGCCATCAAGGGGAAGTGTGCCACCAGCAAGGGGTGAGCCAAATGAGAAAAGTATTCCAAACAATAGATGGGCATGCTTTTCCTTGATGGAGGAAACTCGGAATTTATACGCACCAAAGTGCACTAACAGAAGTTTTTTCTCTCAAAAGTATGCCCAAGTAACTCAGAGAATCACTGGTGTGCTTTTGCAAGGAAGGGGGAAATGTTGTACAAAAGTATGCATGAAAGGTGGGTTAGCACAAAGTGCACCCAAGGGACTTATGCGTATTTCTACGCCAATGAGGGATCCTCATGCGTATTTCTGCAAAGCACTTCTCATTGTATTCTCGGGACAGCAACTATGGTCGGCGTACTTTTAGAGCTTTCAGCACTGAACTCAGCTGAACTACAAATCAAATGAAACCAAAACCAAAACTTAGTAAAATATGATGCTCTATAATATAAGCCAAATAGCTTTCACAAATACTAAGTTTTGGGAGACCATTCCCTAAGAAACCACATGAAACCCATAAACAATAACTAGGATGTACACTATTCTAACCATCAAAACTGAAAACAACAAGAACTAAAGATGTAAAGGGACTCAATGCAAACAATAAGAGCTAATAATATGCAAGTAATAATAATAAAAAAATCATACATGATCCATGTTCTTCATGTGTGCAATATGTACTTGCCTATGAAGAGGAGAAAGAGAAGAAGAAGTAATAAGTGAATAGAGAGAAAAGAGGATATAAATATGGCTAGGGGCCCTTTATACGTCGTTGGATAAACCATGATTAATCTCGGCCACAAGTAAACCCATAACCCACCACGGGTCCGATCCAAGCAAGGAACGGGTCAAGAAAGCAACATGCGCCAAAGTGCGCGAATGAGAATGCGCCAAAAGTGTGCCAGGAATGGGGTTTGACACCTACTAAAGGTCTTATAATATCCATGCATAAACATCTTGTATGAACATAATTATTTTTCCTATAACGACATGGTCCCGGTGCCCTGGAAAACCATTAGAGAAATTAACTGTATGCACAAGTTGTCCATGACCATGCATATGCAACTATATTATAAAAGTACAAGTGCATAATCATAAGAAACCAAAATTCATAATGGATACAATAGTAAGGTTAATCATTCCAGTATTCTACATTTTCTCGAGCCTCCTCTTGTACCCAATCTTCTCATATCAATTGGTGACAATACGGTCGCAATAATAGTACAAACTATTTCCATAATTAATTCCCTATACATTCTAAGGCTCGGAATATATTACACATAAATTATCGTATTATAAAGTTACATCTCTTATGTCAATTACCAAGTGAAGTACCAATTCAATTCATTACTCTACAAACTCTTTTAAGGAATCACATCACAACCCTTTAGCATACAACTATTTCCAACATGAGTAATATCTACGTATATAGTTATAACATACCAGTTGTACCAACAGTCTAATATCTTATCATCTTAAAAGTAAACAAAACACAAGAATTGGAAACAACAACATACAAGTAATATAATTATTTTCTTAATAAGTGAGAGATGAAGGAAGAAAGGGTTAAAGCCACTCACGTGTTTGAGAACATTCCAAAAGAGAACAAAGAAGTCCATGAAATGTTAGGGCATCATCTTCTTGATTCACCAAATCATACTATCCGTTCCAGTAGAGCTTCACCACATACTTCTTTTTCTACCTTACTCTCTCTCAAAGTGGAAATCATGTGTAGCAAATGAATAATGAAGGGGGGTAGACTATATATAACATTTGAAGGCGATTACAAAGAGATATGGATCTTGTATCCTACTAAAAAACTTGATCTTATAATGTTTAGGTTCAATGAATCTAATAGTGTTCCAAGTCAACAGATGGAGAACACATAGAAACTTAAACCCAAGGATAATGACTTTCCTTATAAAATAAGGGGTTAGGGGTACAACACCTACAAAACCATAGTTGGTCATGCACCCTAACTATATGTCAGTCATTATCTTATTATGTTATTCCAAACTATGTCAATGGTATTATATCGCCCTTCTAGTGAAGGTAGCTAGTCCCACTAAAGGTCTTGTAATATCCTTGCTGATATATCTTGTATGAACATAATTATTTTTCCTAGGTCGATACGGTGTCCCGTTTCATTGATCAAGTAGTAAAACATTGTGCACAAGTTGTCTATGACCATACGTATACAACTATCTATAAAAGTACAAGTGCATAATCATAATAAAACTGAATTGCATAGTAAATCCATAACAACATATTTTCTATCATTTCGTTATTTCATGATTCTCAAGACAATTGTTCATCAAGTTTTCATTGTCTTTAGCGGCACAAGGGTCCCAAATAATACCATATTTATTTCTATAATTTAGTTGTACGCATTTTCTAATTCTTAGAATATATTACATATAAATTATCATATTATAGAGTTACATATTTTCTATCAATTTACCAAGTGAAGTATCAATTCAATTGCTCTATAAACTCTTTTAAGAAAATTGGTTACCACATCCCTTTGGTATTCAATATTTCCAATCATGAATAATCTTTACGTAATAGTTATAACATACCAGTTGTACCAACAAGTCTAACATCCCAATATCTCAAAGTAAACAGAAGACGGTATTTGCAAACAACGTCATATAAATCATCTCTTTTTATTTTGGTTATTTTTATTATAGTATAATAAATCAGTCATAGGTATAAAACAAAGGGAAGAGTGTTATTTCTTTAATAAGTAAGAGATGAAGGAAGAAAGGCTTAAATCCATGAACGTGTTTTAGAAAATACAAAAGATAAAAAAGCAGAAGAAGTCCTTGCGATACAAGTCTTCTACATGGAAATTTGCATAAATATTAACACATAAAATTGATTTATATTAGATCTAGAAGAATTATATTTAAATATTTACTGAGATTTACAATGTAGTGGCTACATAATTATAGAGAATATGGGAAGTGTCTCGAGGATCAACACATCGTCACTGTGCTCTGTTGATTATCTGATCTGAATTGCAATAAGAGATGCCCTTGAAAGAAGAAGCTCCTCGGATGCTCTTGAAAGAAGAAGCTCATCGGATGCTCTAAAGTACTTAATTTGATCTCTGAAGTCAAGAAAATATATTCTCTACAAAGTTCTCCTTAAACACACAGGCTATTTATAATTTTGTAGGGGAAGACCCCTAAATGGGTTGCCGGATTATTCACTTAACCTTTGTCACGCTCCGATCTCCCGCAAGATTGATCGTCCCTGCTAGGCGTGAATTATCGCGTCAGCGCCCCCGCAAGACGATCATTTCCACCAGGATATGATGTCGCGCGAGCACAAGCCGCACCCACCAAGACCATGATCCGAACAGGAGGAGAAATAGCTAAGTCACAGAGTCACACAGATAGTCCAAATGCAGCAAAAATAAAACTGAATAGGTGATAGATGACAAGTTCACAGAGTTATCATAGCGAAAGCATTGAATAAACACAAGTATGAAACAAAAATAAGCTATTTATTGATAATCAAAAAATATTACAAGCGGTGTTAGGCCGAGATTACATGTCCGTCAAGCTCTCTCCCTCCCTCTCTCTCTCTCTCTCTCTCTCTCTCTCTCTCTCTCTCTCTCAACAATAAAAGTGTGCCAAGTGGATTACAACATGGAGTGATACATAGGCGATGTTCCAATATTATGTCATGTATATGTGCCTCAACTTCGTATGTAATACTTCAAGGCTCCAGAGCGAACTACATGCCTTAGCGCGCACGAGAGAATATTATACACCAAACAAGGTTCTCCCGCACCCTGCAAGCAATCTGGCGGGTTATCAGTACATGAATGCACTGGTGGGGAGGCTTCTCGCCTGCTCGACAAATTTAAACACGTTATATAAGTTTTGTGCACCAACTATTATGTTATCTTTCTAATATTGCCTTAGGATCAGTTTTATGGCATAAGATATAAGTCTAAGTCGTATGGCGGTGCGTCGTGCAATATAAGAGTAACACGACGAGACTTACCAACTTACCATTCGTCCTTCCCTGCCCAAGTATAAACCAAGTTAATCAAGCACATATATATATATATATATATATATATATATATATATAATAAAATCAGATAATTGCATAGTGAACACATGTATGCTACGAGCATATTTCTAAATCAGGTGCACGAGTTTGCTTAGATTATGATACACATATTACTTTGTTTCTCAGATTCAGGTGTGTTACTCAGGTTATTCAAATGATCATAAAAACTAGGTTACACAGATTACTTGTTTCAATGCAAATGACTCGCACGCGGATTGCCGCAATCGAGCTTTACTTAATCTATATGAATATCGCTGGCACCACAAGCTATTATGGACTGTAACGAGTTAGACGACGATCCTTGTAACGCGGGTAGCGAGCCCTACTGTAAGTTTTTGAATCACCCATTTTTATCAGGATTTCGCCTATGTCGAATCGGGCTCGGTGCAACCCGGCGGCCGTTCGCAGGAACCATAAAAATCTTGTGCATAAGTTGTCCGCGATGATACAAGTCTATTATTTACTTCCATGTCTTACCACGGCTCCACGAGCTGATACCTTTCATTTCCAAACCACGGGCTCCGTAAGCTGATGTCTTACTACGACTCCACGAGCTGATGCATTTCCTTATCTTTTATCATTATGCAGCTCTCGGTTCGAGAGTTGCCTTTGCGACCCAAAGGTCCCGAAGTCTTTCCATGTTTTTCCAGTACTTGGCTCAGAACAACTATTTTTATAGTCTTCCTACCTCAGGTGAATGAACCATATTTCGTATTTTGCATCCAGATCGTGGCATTATCTAGGTAACGAGCATTTCAAATATATGAGGCAGTACAGTATAAGGAACATACAAATAGCCTACTTGAAACATAAGTGCATCTTACTTGATTAAATCTATAAAGATAGTGCGAGGATTGAAACCTTACAGAGACATATAGAGCGGTGTATAATAAAATATATTAAGTTACATCTTTTCCATGTTCTAGACGAGCAATACAAGATAGAATTATTCCCTTAGCTATGTACGTTGTATTCTTTATTAGCATGCAAGAGGTAATTTTCCTAGCAACTAGCACGTATCATCTATGTTTTATGTGTGTAGGCTAAGCAAAGACAGGTTCATCGTAGCTACCCACCTTAGCGATGATTTGCCTCGGCCGAGCAATACTTCGAGCGCGTCTTTGAAAGTCTAAGTCTGAACTCCTGAAAGGCCAAGTCTGAATTCGTTTGCATCAAGCGAGTTATCTCACTGAGTAAGGAGGGAAGGTTCTTTGTACTTGTGTCATTTGAATCGACTATCCGCATTGATACGGAGTGGGTCATTACAACCTGGATCATAGGCATGGGACCACTTTCTTATAGCATTGGCCTAGGCTTATTTTATTGAATCATTGGTCGTGGTCCTTGTTGTGGGATTTGTGTCACTATTCTCACCTAGGGTAGTTGAGGACATTGGCTGGCTTGATGGTCTGGTGATGCACACTTAAAATATTATTTATTAAATAATATGTAGTTGTTCTTGAGGTGCCCTAGATTTAAACAAACCCTGTAGACTAGACCTCTTGGTGGCTCAACCTGGGGACGCTTAGGCAGTCCTTGAAATTAATTTCTTGGGAATGATGGTTTCACTTCTAGAGTTTTCTTATAATTTCCCTTATTCATTGATTGTTTCTATCTTAACATCTTTTCTTGATATCTTGTTGCTTTAGTTACTTATGGATAAGTTTAGCATCGATATGGCACTACTTTTTTCTTTAAATGAGCATCCAACCCTTCTCAAAATTGACCACTTTTGCCTTTCCGTAGCTATTATATATGATGCAAATATACTTAATTTGGTTAATTATATAACATATTCGTCCACTAAAGATTTACCTTGCTTTAGATGGATAAATCTTTGTTCCAATTTGCGAAAGATTCGCTAATCAAATTTGCTCTTGAATTCCTCCAATGATACTATCTCCTCTGACTCCTCCAGATGTTCATCACTCAATCAATTCTTGACAACATCCTCTAGTTGAATATGTAGCACATATATCATATCATCAATGTTGATATTTGCTACTTTTAGTAGACCCTATGTGGTTCTCATTCATTGACTGGGTTCTATTAGACTCTATGTTCCGACCAATATTGGTGGATTAAGCTTTATATAATCAACAATTATTCTATTTTTAGGATTTGGCAATGCTCATAGTTGTTCCAATACTATGGTAATCGTTGTTTAGATTGCACTTGTTTGATGGTTGTTTATCTCTAGGATTTGTTGAACTATATTGTACACATTCGCTATGCATGAGTTGGTTGGTAGAGGAAAATGATTGGAAACTGTTAAAACTGGTCATTTCTTGAACAATTAGGAATATTAGGAAGACCTGGTTGAGAGGAGCTCTGAACAACTTCTAGATGTATTCATTGTCTAGGCCAAGGGTAGAAAAGACCAACGATAGTGATGGTCATGATTCAAGGTAGAGATGAAGTAGCAGAGGAGGGGGTCCCTAGGTGAGGGATCGTCAAGGATGAAAAGGGTTCCAAGGATTATATGGGCTTCTCATGCATAGTCAGTGCTAGGTTGTCAACAACGGGCTCGGGAAGAGGTTTCTCTGGACCGGAGCAATGTAAAGAGGCACAAAGGTGAAGCAAGGGTCATGTTCTCTGCACAAGTCTAGGAGGAAGGAGGTGGCGAGAGCTCAATATCATCGTTGCGGCCATGATGTATCGGTGCTGAAAAATCATCGATACTACAAAAGGTGGAGGCAACACTTATCGCAGTAAGGAGAGGAGAAAGGAGAGAGGAGAGGGCGTTGGGAATCTTGGACATGCTCTAGTAGAGGTTGATGATATGAGGGCTGGCTGAAGCTTAGGCTTGGTCTGCATTCAGTGGCAAAAAGAGGGTAAATTGATGGTAATTCTGATGGTTGTGGGATGATGGTGCTAGAAGAAGAGGAGGATGAAGAGATCAAGGCGCTATTGCCTCCATTAATGGTAAAGTAAAGCGAGGAAGAAAAACTAGGGTTAGGGTTTGAACGGTTTGGCGGAGAATAAGGCTGGAAAGAAGATGAGAAAAGGGTGGAAGAATATTTTGGACATTTTGTATTGTCTGTCAACTCCTTTAGGATATTAAGTGCATAATTATAGTTGAGGGTATTTACATGTATAATATTAAACTTTAGGGTATCAAGTTACAAAACTAGGATAGTTCAAGATATTTAGTTGCGATTAAGCTAATAACAAATGATTGTATGGTGACATCATCCAGTTTTAGAGTATATGTTTTTATATACTATTTTTTTCACCTTCTTTTTCCACAAAAAAAGAAGAGAAAATATATTGAACCACGTAGGGCTGTTATTAACGAGTTGGGTTCAGGTTGGGTTCATCGAGATAAACATTATTAACACCCAAACATGATTTTTTTTGTTAAAAAAAATTAGGTCATGTTAACGGATTATATATAACAAATTGATATTTGTTACAACTAAAACTCTTAGAACTTGACCTAGAAATATCTGAGGATCCATGTTTTGAACATGAACCTGACTCGAAGAAATTTAGATTCTCTTGAATTTGATTCATCGAAGGGTGGTCCAGTCTTAGTGGTCGGGGTTGGTCAGGGTTACCGGGAAGTTTCTCGTACGTAGGGGTGAGTATTCGGTTAATTCGGTTTCAACCGAACCGAGATAGTCAAAACCGAATAAATCAAAAATCTAAAAATCTAAAATCAAAACCAACCCTAAATTAGCCAAAATTGAACCAAACCGAATAAGCTATTCGATTATTTGGTTAGGTCGGTTGGACTATAGTTATTGTTTAATGGATCTGATCCAAAGTTGTAATTATGGTTAAATTATATTTTATACACACATTTGTTGTATTTCAAAGTTATGTCCAAAGTTGAATTTCAAAACACACACACACACACACACATACACACACACACACACACACACACACATATATATATATATATATATATATATATATATATATATATATATATATATATATATATACTTGTTTTTATTCTAGTGTTGTATTATTGTTGTACTGTGTTGGATATTGGATCTATGTTGGATATTCGATCTGTGTATTATATTTGTACTATGTTGGATATTGTATGGATGTGTACACTTTTATCGTTCTTTGTTGGATATATATGGATATGTTGGATATGTATGTGGTTATATATATATATATATATATATATATATATATATATATATATATATATATATATATATATATATATATATATATATATTATTTTCAAAATATATAGATTTTTAATCACAAAATATGCATAGAATAAAGGTATTTATATAATTGTATAAATCTTATTCGGTTTTCGGTTTTGGACCGAATAAGAATAAGAATTTTACTATTTTCAAAATTGAAATCGAACCAATTTTTTTTCAAACCGAACGAATCTCTTATTCGGTTCGGTTCGGTTTGATTTTGGGTCCAAAATCGAATAATGCTCACCCCTACTCGTACGAACAAGTCTATGCCTCGCAAAAAGAAGAAGATAAATCAGGTCAAATTGATGGGTTATGGGACTCCACATGTGCATTGGACCGAATGGAACCCGTTAGGGACCCATTTCTCCGGCTCGTGAAGGGAGGGTACGTGGAAGTATTTTATTATTCAAACTATTGTTTGGTATTACGTACAAAAAACTTGATCATCATCCTACAATATCGAAGCCTTATTAGATTCGGTTCAATTTTTGATCCAAAATCGAATAATGCTCACCCATACTCGTACGAATGAGTCTAGGCCTCGCAAAAAAGGAGATAAATCGGGTTTGATTGACAAGTTGTGGGCCTTCACATGTGCATTGGGCCGAATGGAACCCGTTAGGGACCTATTTCTTTAGGGGTGCTACTCGGTTGGGCTAAACTCGAGACCGATCGGATAAACACGTTAATGGGTTGGGTTAGGGTTGAAGATTCTCGGATTCTGGCCGGATTAAAATATCTGAACCCGATCAAAAATTTAGTTGGACTCGGGTTCATGTGTGTGTGTGTGTGTGTGTGTGTGTGTGTGTGTGTGTATATATATATATATATATATATATGTCACGTCCCAGATCCAGAATACTAGAGAGCGGGGGAATGACTCAGCTAACCACACCTTGCGGAATACCAAAGCAACCCATAATGTGTTAAGGTTGTCTAGAGACATGGGGTGCATACTACAATCAGGTCTTCTAGGGTCAAGAATTTATATATCTCAATCATTCAAATAAGTAGAAATAACATAGAATATTCCAGAATAAGCAGTAAGGCATCCCAAATGCCGCATCAGAATGTCTTAGAGATCTAGCAAGACAAAATGATGAGCCATATACAAGATCAAAAGTATACATGACAGTGAGTCAGCTGCAGTCTGAATATATTACAATCATATAGGAACCTAGTATCCAGATTTGCTGGCTAACAGTTGTCAGTTGGCTAAACGTCCCAAAAGAATATAGTTAACAAAAGATGAGCAGTAAATAAAGAAGCCAACTCGTGTCCCTCAGCAGCCATCCTTCGAGTGCGTGCCATCAGTGAGGAAAAAGTAAGCTTGATCCTCAGGTGATGGCTCTAAATCTGGCCATGCAAAACCAGTGGGGTCAGACCCCAAATAGCAAGTACCACAAAGAAGCACGAAATAAAGAAAAAAAATCAGTTCTATAGCATGAGATGCGTGAGCCAACAATCAATGGCATATGTCATATCCATAACATGACACGACACCCCTTCACCAAACAAGGACAGGAAGTGCCTTATCACATCAAGATAGAATATGTCCCTTGATTTTGGTCAAGCTAAAATAACTCTGCGTCATAGTTTCAGTCCCCAGCCTATCATATCACAACAGTGCACCCAACAACCAAACAAGGACATGAGTTGTACCATTATGCTACACCTGCATATGTCCTAATTTTACTTAACAGAAGGCACAATACACAATCAGAGATATTACTTAGGAGAAAATAATCTAGCTTCAGTCCAGGGATTATCGTAACATAACGACGTAACCCAACAACCAAACAAGGACATGGGTTGAATCATCATGCCACGATAGCCCACCTTCCTGGCTAGGCATGCATTACAAGATATTTAAATGGCCAATCATGTATTACGGCTTGATATGTGATCTCTGGGTTATCACAGTAATACAATACATAAGTATCCTCAGATCATGCTCTAATCAATCAAGGCTGGCTGAACCAATGATATACGAGCAAGAATATATATATAAGATGCACCAGTCCCTTACAAGGGCACTACACTAATAAACGAGTAACAGTTCCAGGCTTTCTATATGAAAGATACTGGCTCGATCTTATATTTAGATCAGATACTGCACTCCACTAGTACGGATGATATACAGTGTCTGTAGTGACCAACCTTTACTCCCAGCTAATTTAGGGTAGCTCGACATGCACGATCTCGGGATACCGTTTTCTCCCAATGCTCTACAAGTTAAGTTGCCTAGTTAACCCTCAGTTAATAGAATCTCATGTCATGGTCACATGAACATTCTTCTTAAATGTCGTACTTTAAGTACGGGCACTCTTGATACGAACCCATATTGTTACTCGCAAGTTAAATATGGATTTATCCAAGTATGATGCAACAAACAATACTATCTAGCCACGACTAAAGTCACTGTCTAACTACAAGATCCGTGCATGAAAATAATTACATATATCACATAGCAAGAGTATGTGGCACAACGACTCACTATATATATCAAGTAGCACTCTCGGTGCGATTAAGTGTATCAGCACAGATACAATAGTCAGGGAAGGAACAAATTCTAGTATCAAGGTTAAGGTCAAGATCATGGACAAGTTATCAAGTAGCAAGTCATTCAGGACAGGACAGTTAAGTACTGGTCATATTAATTGTCACTTTATTATATCGATGGATGAGAATAAGAGTAGTGCGAGAACTCCTCGAGATTAGATCCACAGTCCTTGAACCAAACAAGGGCCGGGATTGCATACTTTTTCCCGAGTTGAACTACGTCCCTTATTCTATCCAACGTATAATAAGGTGATCAAGAAAAAATAGTAAGTGCATATAAGGTCACATCTATAGGACTCAAGTCAAGTACTTAGTCAATTTAACACAGGGTCACATCTAGGTCATACAAGTCCTTTCTAAGTTTAACACATAACATCACAATCATTCCATCAAACAAAACATTTTTAAACCAAGCAAGTGTTCAATGTGTGCATAAAATAGTAAGCGCATAGCCAGTGTGTCACATGAAGTCGAAGCCGCATGGGTGTCAAGGCCACATGGAGTCGCAGGTGGCATGGATGTCAAGGCCGCATGGATGGGGCAAGGCCCACTCTTCGGGACAAGTGCCAAAGTGGTGGACAATAAATGCAAGTTAGAAGGGTGACATAAAGTGATGGATGTGACTGATATGACATGCAATAAAATTTGTCAGAAGAACAAGACAAAATCATGAAAAGATGAGCCAAGGTGGTGTTGAGTCATGCGTTCAAAGAAAGAGAAAATGCATAGCTCGAGGCCTCATGCTCCTCTTGGCCGCATTAAATCTTTTGCACTTAGTAAAATTTTATTCGTTCAAGTTTCATGCATTTGGCCAAGGGGCGCATGTGCAGATTTCAGTCATGCGTCCAAGAAGATAGCCGCATGCTGACTTTGGAGCGAGAAGTCCATGCCGCATGGAGCTCCTTCGTCCCAGAACAGTAGATTTTGGCCATGGAAGTTCCAAAAATTCAAGTTTTGTTCCTTCCATGAAAATCCCAAACGAAGTCCAAATCCAACAAAATAAACTTCTAAACTACTCAAAATCAAATGCTCGTCAACATAGAACAACAAAATTTCGAAAATAATAAGTTTTTAGAGATCAAAACCCAAGAAAACTCAAGAACACATAGGAAGTGCTAAACTAAAAATGTAGATCTACACTACTCCATCCACCAAATCCAAAAATACTAAGTTCTAAACATATGGAGAATCATATAACAAACATACTGGACTCATAAAATAGAATATTTCTCAATTTTCATGCAAGGTATACTTGCCTATGGAGTGAGAGAGAAAATCTAAGAGAGAGAATGGAAAGAAAATAATGAGAAAAGAGAGAGTGTGTTTTGGTTTATATAGAGAGGGTTTGGGTTCACTTAACCAATGGTTCAAGTCATGACCAAGCCCTGATCTCAAAATAAACCAAGAACCAACTCTACCAGAAAATAGTCTGGCCTCCAACCAACCTGACAATCATCTCAGCAAGCAAGAATACGTTCCAAATACGTATATCGATATATATATATATATTGTCCATTCTTGGCCTCCTCGGATCCGTAGCAGAGCCACCCAGCCAACCCGAGCGGAGTGGGGTCTACAACCCAGAGTGCTCAACAGGGAGCCCCCCTTCCGCGGAGAGGGGTCTACTACCCAGAGCACCCAACATGGAGCCTCCACCCCATCCAAGTAGGCTTGGCACGTCCGTGGCACAAAGCCACCAAGCCGGCGTTCAAGGGGAGCTCAAACCGTGGTTCCCACACATGAGCCCCCCGTTGTAACCACTAGGCCATAACCCTTTGACTATATATATATATATATATATATATTAAATAAAAAAGTAGACCCTAAATTTTTTCACCGAAACTCTTCAGTTCCTTATCCTAAATCTCATTTCAGTTTGTATTTTGTAATGATTAAGACTTGGTTGCTATTTGATTATGTGTTTAATATTACTCTTATTTAAAATTATTTTAAATATCATATTAGAGCCCAATAAATCTATTTGACCCGATCCAACCCGAGCCCAATCCGATCATTTGGACTTGGTCTTTGGCTACATTTTTGAACCCGAGGTCGGGTCGGACTTAGACTCGGACTAGGCTTATGATTCATCGGATTGGACTCGTGTTGAGCTCAAGTCCGACCAAATCCGTCCGAGTTGTATTCCTACATTTCTCCAGCTTGTGAAGGGAGGATACGTGGCAGCATTTCAGTATTCAAACTGCTGTTTGGTGTTACGTACAGAAATCTCGATCCTCGTCCTACAATATCGAAGTCGCCACACTTGTCCCCCGCTCTCTCCTCATTCTCTCTCTAGAAAACCCCAACCATACGCTAGTTTTGGATCGAGCGGTGCTCGTCTTGATTCCGTCCTTGCCGGTTCTTCCAGGTACTTAGATCCACTCCGATCGTCCATAGAAACAATACATCTTCGAATCTCTCTTTATTTTTTTTAATTGAGATGCTGTGGAATTTCCCTTCATTTTGATTGAAATTGCACATAAATTTGCTTTTAGGAGTAATTAAAATCTTGCTTATAGTGCAATTAATACATAATAGTGTGATTGCGATATCGGCTTTGGATTTGTAGTTTTGAAACTAGGGTTTGGAAAGGTGGAACTCCATGGAGAAAACTAGAGTTATATTTTAAGCTAGGAGTTGTTTGTGAAATAAGAAAGAGAAGAAAAAGGGAATAAAGTTTCACAAAATTGGTGTTTTGCTTCAATCTAGGTTGGGTGGATGGTGTTTTGGAGTTAGAAATGGAGTTCCATCAAACTCTACAAAGTAGAAACCCACACCGATGCACCATGAAAACCCAGGGTTTCTTTTCCAAATTCTGTTCCTAAAGGACTTGATGACCTGAAGTGTCCTTGGAGTCTCATACAAGTGACAGACAAACATGAAATACATAGCCTCTAGGTAAAACTGTCTCTGGTTTGTTTATAATGATTTATTTGTTTCATAAGGTTATGTTCAGAAAGTTTTTCTTTAGATTGTTTATAATGCAGTCCCATGTGTAGGTACACTAATTATGCAACACTGAGAACCCTTCTACTCAATACTTAACTAGGTTCCCAAACTTAACAGTCTGACCGGGATCCTTTAGTCTTAATTAGGACCAGTGTAGTCAAAGGCGCGCCTTGCTCCTAGGGGCAGGGGCAACGCCTCAGGGCACTCCAGGCGGGGCGCAATTCTTAAGGTGCACCTAAGGCGCGCCTAGGTGCGTCTTTTCCGAGCGCCTTGGAATAGCTAAGACGCGCCTTGAAAATTTTGTGGAAAAAAATATGTTTAGACTGTTTTTTTAACTGTTGTACTGTTTTTAGACTGTTTTTTGAACTGATGTACTTTTTTTTTTACTGTTTTCTCTCTCTCACTCACTCAATTCAAAGTGATTGCAACCTAGACATGGGAGAATTTGAAGCACACATGTTTATCAATATAGAAATCCGATGTGAATATATATATATATATATATATATATATATATATATATATAAAAAAAACTTTTGTGCCTCGCGTCGCTCGGACGCGCGCCTTAAGTGTGCCTTGCGCCTCGGACGATTTGGACCCTTTGTGCCTCGAGTGCGCCTTGCGCCTTTGACTACCTTGATTATGACTGATATCACGTTTAATTAATTTCATCATCATCATCCATGCCTTCTCCCATAAGAAAGGGGTTGGCCAAAGATCATAAGAAAGTTCCCTACAAAAGAATTGACAAAGTTTTTATTCCCGAAGTCGATCTGAAGTCGGTCTCTATGTTAGTGCCAACTTCCTAGTCAAGGTATCTATAAACATTAGAGGGCCATGCCATAAGACTTAGACGTCTAGTTGGCAGAGGTAGACCTCCTTTTTACTGTGTAGTTTAAGGCTTTAAGCTCGTGCAACCAATTGGAGCATCCTCAAAAGTTACTTCTAGAGATTAGAATATAAAGAGTCTAGACGAAGATGTAAGATGATACAACTTGCTATAAGGAATTGCAATTCATTTCTTTAGCACAAGCCAAAGAGACTTTGTCAAAAGGCGAACTTTTTTGCTTCTAAGCCATGTCTACATTTCACAAGTATTTCCTAAAGCATTTCTAGAATAAAAACTATATTATTTGCAAGTGCATGAAAATGTTATGTACTAAAATTTGAACTACTTTTGTTTCAACAATTACATCATATATTTAACATGCCAAATGATTTAACATATACACAATTACTTTCTTTAAGGACAGAACATATATAACTTTATTCAAGATCATATTGTTTAATTCGTGAAGTAGAATTTTATATTTAAATATCAGAATTTCTAACTATTAATTAGAAGAAAAACATGGTACATATCTTGGATTCATGACGTGGACTTCTCTACATATTAAATTTTCTCCTCAGTTTTGAAATGTAACCTGAAACATCAATCTGGAATTCTCAAACTATTGAAACTGGAACTTCAAGAGTCGTGGCCAAACTCAAACCTAGTTTTGTTTTTTTTTGGGAATAGCTTCATTTCATTTTAACACTCTATGAAAGCAGTTGTCCTCAACAAAATTTATCCCATGCAATAAAAATTGTTTTTGTGTAGTTGCTGAAACTCTGAAGTTTTGATTTCCGTGGACCTTTTATTTGGGATGTAGTTATTGTCATTTTAGTTCTTTGATGAGAAATTACTCAGTAGATCAGGGACGAATCTAGATCATCATCAGGTCACTTATTTTTCTTTGTTCCCTCAAATCCATGCTATACACCTCTGAATAAATAAAGGAAAAACGAAGAAAGAGGAAGACTTATATAAGTTAAAAGGGAGTGATATATTCACTTTCTTTCCCCAGTTTCCCATCCCTTACATTATCATTGAGTTGTGAGTTTTGCTTGTTTTCACATGCCATGCCATGCCATATATATATTGTTGGTGTTGTTTCCTTTGGACTAGTAAAAATAGTACCACATTGGCTACACCACCAAGTGGGTATCTCAATATAATACTTTGTATGAGTTGAGGTGTGCACATGGGGTGTGGTGGGGCACATGGGTGCCATGTGGGGGTGTTTTCCTAGAAGGAAAAGGGATTAACTTCTCAATGAAAGCATTTATGTTATTTGTCATTCTCTTGAAATTTATTCCATAGGAGCTAAGTCCCAAAGGGACTTAGCGACACGGACTCGGGTTCGGACTCAAGGGCACAAAGTGGCGCTTTGTTGGCGCACTTTGCACTTAGCACGTCAGCATCGGTGCAGGCGCTTGTGCGCATTTGATACGCGAGCTGCATACGCGGTCGCATCAACGGTCAGTATGAGCGGGTCGCATGGGCTGCCGCATGCGCTGTCGGGCTGTCGCATAGGCTGCCGCATGCACTGCGGCTTGCGTTGCTGCATGTGCTGCTGCTGCAACGGATATATTTGAACGGTTATGGAAAGATATGGTTTGTTATTCAGATCCATTTTTTTGGGATTTGAATTTAATTCGTGTCTATCTTTTAGGGATTCGTAATTAATTTGTTCCTATCTTTCCGTAACTGTTGGGCGGCTAAGGTTTTCATCCTCTCTCTATAAATACTCTCTTGGTGCCTCTTTGAGAACTTACTTCAAAAATTAGGAGACGAAGAGTTGCTGCTGCCGCCACCATTGGAGTCCAAGGTGTTCGTGCGAGTTCAGACAGAGGTGACAGCGAGCGTTCCAGAAGTTCTTCGTGAACTTGCTGGTTCCTAGAAGCAGATTGTGTGGGGGCGAATCTTGCTTTGAGCAACGGTGATCTTTATCACCCCAGCAAGCAAAGTTTCTTCTTCTTCCTCCTCTCGTCTGTGAGTTGTAACTCTGTTTTGTCTGTTTGCAACTGCGATTGCATGAAAGAACGAGAGGTTCCTTTTCTGGTTATAGTTGTATCAGCAGGATGTAACAGGATTCTTATATATTGTTCTTCATGGAGATCGAGAATAGTCAGTGTGGAAACTTTTGTGTGAACCTCTGATCTCGATCACGTGGTTTTCCATCGTTGATTTAGCCTCGGGAACAACATATATATATATATATATATATATATATATAAACAAGAAAGAAAAAGAATAATTAGTACTACTAGCCAAAACAAAGAGTTATATTCATTTTGTTTCATCTCTTTCCCCATCTAGCTATTTATCTTACAACTTCTATCCCGTACCTTCTCAAGTTGATGACCTTTTTGTCACTAATGTTTGCATTAAGTTTCAGGACATCCACTAACGTTTACAATACTTTGTTAACGTTAAGTTAATGTTACATTTGAATACTTTGTTCCATCAGTGTTAAAAATCTCCATTAGTCGTCAACATGGTGTTGAAGTGGCACTACATTAGACGAAGAATTGGAGGGAAATTACCAGCTGGATGAGTACGCCATCATAGCAGATTGTTCTCCCTCCATTTCTTGGATTTATTTCATATCGTCCGATAGATTCTGATGAAACAGAAGGGAAAAATAGTCATTTCGTCTTTCGATTGCTCATTAATATTAAAGAATTAGGGAAATTTTGGATCTGTACGCAATGGTCAGAGGTGCCATGTAGTAGACGAAATGGGGAATAATGCAATTGGGGTGAATGCGGATGGCGGAGAAGACATCAATGGATCCCACGTGGTCACCTTTGCAATGTGCCAACGCTATTTTTGCAACTAACAAAGCATTTTGACTCTGTTAGATCAGAGCCTTGAAATGTAACCTTAACTAAACGTTAAAGATAATCATGGATGTCACCAGCTGTTTTGGAACTTACTGCAACATTAGTAGCAGAAAAGTCATCAACTTTCCCTTGCCCTATCTCTCACTTTAAAGCTTTTGTTGCAAGCTGCACTCCGGAGCTGAAGATTATATAATTGGCATTTGAATAATACTGCTCTTTGGACGACCTCTCACTAGGCATTTCCTTACAATCTTATCTACTTTAGTTCCTTTTGCATCAAATGCGTTTGCATGTTATCGCAGGTTTTGTCTTCCATTGGTCTTTGTTTTTCTTCTCTCTTAGCATTATTGTTAGTTCACTTCCAGGGAGTCTGGACTCTTTTTTTCGTTTATTGTTGAAATTGATCCCCGACTTGGATGATTCGGCTCTTAATATAGTTAAATTTTCTTGCATGATTAATATTGCTTTGAAAATTTAGCTACTTTTGGGTTCAATACAAACCTACTGTGCAATTCAATCTGATTTTGGCTTTAAACTTCTTGAAAGATGCTTTCTCACATCACGGGTGCATTTTCTTTTTTTCCTTTCTTTTCTTGGATTGAGGAAGCCGCAATTCTATATAGTAGTCGTTATAACCGTTATAGTGGGTTCCCCGTTATAGTGGGTTCCCCCTTATCCATATGTCTGTATTCTGCAGAAATAGCAGACTAGGGAAATAGTGGCTGCTATATCAGAATAGTGGTCACTAGTGTCTGATCATAGTGGAATAACAGCTGCTACAGCAAAATAGCAGCCTGATAGAGCAAGATATCACAATTATTTTATTGAATACATGGTCCCGTTCTCAATATTATGTATATATGATACATATCCGCAGCTATTTTTACTATTATGATTCTACTGTACGAGTCCTAAGCCCCTAAACCAAGATAAATAAAAAAATATTTGAAACCAGTCAAATGACATAAATCAACCAAAAGCAATATGAAAGAAAATGTATCAGAGATTCAGAATATTCCATGTACATACGATTTTTAGTTATATAATGATCTCGACTATTTTTTTTGTGCTAGCATCATTTTTTTAAGGCATGATGTTGTGTCTTAGATTTTTTTCTCAAAAGATTTACTATATGCTCTTAGATTCTTTATAATATGTACCATATTTGAACTGCTATAACTCGTACGACTCTACGGGTCTATATAGTCTGATATTGTCTGTATATGTCAGCAATCTGCTATGGCACCCAATCCTCTATGCGGCTCGATTGCTACCTGGAACCTTGGAAGTAGAAAGAAGGAAGCAACTTCCTTGCTCGATCTTCCCCTTTCTCACACTATTTGGAGTCAAATATTGTCAAGGAATAATACTTGAGTTCAAATTTATGTTTATCTTCATATATTGCTACCTATGTTGCACGGACATGAATAATGCAATATGACATGCTATGGAGTAAGGACAACTTAACACGGACACAACATCAATTTGGCAGTTCACTAGTGTATTATGGAAGTGCCCATGTCTCACACGTGTCTAACGCAACACGACATGGAAGTGACACCAATCCTTTGGATGACCATGCTTCCTAGATTGCTACCCTGATGCTTATATATCATTTCTAAGACTGAATGTAGGAGAAAAAGTAAACGATATTATAAGTTTTACATCTAGTCTTTAGATGTTACGACACAGACATGACTTGAGATAATGGAAAATGATGCATTGATGATTCATATGAGTTAGTGATTAACAAGTCATATGTGTTAACTCCACGCACTGATACATTGCGTTGATGGGTGCTTATTAACATATACCAATGACCTCTTTGAGCTTATGCCAAAGTGAATTTGCAGTGTACCTCATTTTTGAGAAATTACATATAGGAAGCACGGACACCTGAAAACTGTTACTCTGTCCTAATTTCCATTTCCTTATGTTTTGTTTCGTTTCTCGTCCACATAACATAGAGTTACATCCTTGCTACAAAGCAACCTTGTTTTCTTGAGTGGTGATAATATATCTTAGGTGTTTCACTTCACCATTTCCATGTGTACAAATCTGAATTCCTAATGTTGGCTAATCTGCTCGTTAACTTGGCAACCTATTATGTGTTTGTCTCCAGGTCTAATTTCTCTTAATTGTGCACTGATTTATCTTACACAGAAAAATTAGATCAAAGAAACATCGACTCAATGGCTGCTAGGAAAGCCATTCACCAGCTTTTGAGCAAGAGGCTCCAAAGTCAATTATCTGTAAGTTGTCCATTTGGTTTAGACGTGTAACTATGTTTTCGTTTAATTTCATGCGTTTAGACGTGTAACTATGTTTTCGTTTAGTTTGATACTGTCTTAAGCTATTGTCTGTTCATTGATTATGAAACATTGAAAATAAGGGCTATTGTCTGTTCGTAGGTTATGAAACATTGAAAATAAGGATTTCTGTGAACTACTTGTTTCTCCTGTGAATAAGCAACTTGCCAAAAAAGCTTGGACACAGTTATTCTGATTGGTGGTGACAGTACGTCTTCCAACGGATTGTAACATTTTTCTTTCCCTATCTGCATGCTGAATTGCAGCAACAATTTTACCAAGTAAAATTGATGGCTTCTCAGTTCTCACTTCTCATAGTTGTGAGTCGTCCAGAAAAAGTTGGACTGTATGATTGTGTATATCCTCTATATGGAATGCAAGTATGCTCATCTCCCTATGGAGAGAAAACATTATTCCTTGATTTCTGCTGAGAAATTGAAAGATCTAAACCCTAAGTACATGAAAATAATGCCAACTAAAACTTACTCCAGGATAAATCGTCCTAAAACAAAAAAGATTGCACGCTTTTGCCTTATGAGAGCTAACCTTACAGCCAACCACTCCAAGAAGGCAAGAGAAGAGGATGGGAGAGGAAAGGAACTACAATCGGGGGAGAGAGTACCCAATTCCCTGTTGAATGTTTATGGAGCATGAGGTAACAATGATAAAAGATAAAAAGTATCTCTACTAACCACTGTTTCTGGTTATACAAGGTTCAAACATAAAAATTCCCTTTTCCAATTGTTATAGAATGATATCTGGGATAAGTCATGGTTGAATGTTTATGGAGCATGAGGTAATAAAAATTCCCTTTTCCAATTGTTATAGAATGAACTGAATGATATCTGGGATAAGTCATGGTTGAATGTTTATGGAGCATGAGGTAACAGTGACAAAAGATAGAAGGACCTCTACTAAGTGCTGTTTCTGGTTATACAAGGTTCAAACATGAATTTCCCCCTTTCCACTTGTTATAGAATGAACTGAATGATGATATCTAGGATAAGTTGTTATGCATTTCATGCTACTTGTTAATAACGAGACTAATTAATATTTTGATGGAAATAGAAAAGAGAGTATGAACAGCTAAGATCAACATAACATATGCTAGATGCTTAAGAAAATTTCTGGTTGATCATGATACCAAACTAACCTTGTTATCCGGTGCCTTTTTCTCAGATTTTTGGGGTCGGCTATATTGCTGGATCGAGTCATTAGACTCATTGCTACTAATAATACAGTGGAGTGTGGTTGCACATCAGTAGCAGTAAAATCCTAAACATAGTTTTGTAATGTTTACAGGTCTGTGATTATGTCAACGCAGAAAAGTTAGTACAACAAAAACAACAAATCATTTATCTGCAATTTTGGAGTGGACTACATGAATCCTTATCTTCCATTCAGCTCTGCTAAGGTCATCTCCACACACATTAATAAAAAGCATATCCTTTTCCATCCCTCAACCGAATTTTCTTTGGTCTACCCCTAGACTTAGCAGGTCCTTTAATAAAAGCATATAACTCCTCTTAACTGGTGCATCTATTGCACTTGCTGGATATGCCCGAACAATCTAGATGATTTTGTCATCACTCATGTTATCCTCGGTAAACCCTTACTCCAACATTCCATGAGTGCACTCATTTCTTACGTCAATCTCTTTATGTACTGCCACACATCTGTCTAAACATTATCATTTCAACTAATCATATCTTAGACATGTTTCTTCACTGCACGACCCTCAGACCCATAAAGCATTGCTGTTCTTATTGCCATCTCATATGACTTTTCTTTCAATTTTAATGGTAGCCTATGATCCAAAGCACTTCGGAAGTGCTCGTCCACTTCAATATGAACACCCTTCTCAATTTCAACATCATGGTGAACGATTGATCCTTCAACGAAGAGAATCACCCTTAAGTATCTATTGACCATCAAATGTATATTATTCGATTTGTTCTAGATGTTTATCAAAGTTACAGTTCATATATTCAGATTCCGTGCTAATTTGAAACGTTCAAATTTTATAGCTTCTCGACATAATTCTATTTTTAAATATAACACTTCTTTAGTCTCGTCAACTAACAGAAACATAATATCACCGGTAAATAACATACACGATGGGAACCCATCCTGAAAGTGCCTAGTAAGTTCATAATTGCTAAAAGATGGATTTAATGTTGGTCCTTGAATAAGCCTATGATAATGGAATGAAAATGGAATAACCTACTGGGCCTATGTTAATGGAAAATGGAGAAATGTCTCCTCCAGTCATTTCAAAAAGTTGTTGCAACCGTGCCATGCATATTCTTAATAATAGCACCTACTGAAAACTTGTAATTTTTTTTTTTTTTCAAAAGCCACCACATAATTTCTCTAGGGACCCTATCATAAGTATTTAAGTTAGTGAGACCATATGCAGATCTTTCTTGTTCTTTCTGAATTTTGACTGGTCTTCTTAATAACTAGATAGTTTCATAGTAGTCTTCCTGAGACAAGAAACTAACAGAAATTCTTGTTATTTTTCTTCTTATTTTTGCTCAGTAATTCTCTCCGCAACTTGAATGGTATGACTCATAAGGTTGATTCCCAGATAATTAGTACAACTTTTTATATCTGGTTTCGGTAAATAGGTATCAAAATGCTTTTCCTCCATTAACCTGCCATTCTTCTAGAAGTTAAAAGTAGTCAAAAGATATGAACTAAAATTTTCTGTCGTGCAGCTCATGCTTAGTACTTCTAGTATTTACTGCTGTTTCTATAGCTACTCGAACAAATAAACAAATTCAATTTATAAAGAACCAACCTGAGGGAACATCCTCAAGCTTCAAAAGCAGTGCCTCTTTTACTTTATCCATGGAAATTCTTTTGTGCTTGGTAATTTTTCTAAAAACATTAAGGAATGAGATCATCTGGTTTCTTATTTTTGCTGAGCAACTTTTCTCTTACTGTACAATATAAATTCAATATGCACTAACACAACCTAACATTTATATACAGGGTCCTCATTTGTTATCACCTGCTGTGTTTAAGCAAACTGTGGAGGACGTTGATTCGGCTGGCATGAAGTCTCTAAGGATGTTGGCACTATTTGGAGCAGGTGTTTCTGGTGTTTTGAGCTTTGCTACTATAGCATCTGCTGATGAAGCTGAGCATGGATTAGCATGTCCAAGTTATCCTTGGCCTCACAAAGGAATTCTTAGTTCCTATGATCATGCATCGTGAGTGTGCTACTGTATTTTACCTGACATATTGTTGGCACACATCTATGCCACTGATTCACAGTTTATATGTGAGAATATGGTATATGCTATAGATTTCATGGAGCAGTTATTACGCATAATATTGAGTCTAGCTGCTGTATTTGAGAAAACATTGAACAACATTATCAACTGTTTATGATACATATGGCAACTGATTTATAGAAATTTTCTCTTTTACATGCCTGTTCTTTTATCAGTATTTGCACATTGAAGAGGTATTTAATTTTCTCATAGATTTTTGTTCTGAATAAAATTCATGGTATTTTCTATTATTTAATTTGAGCAGAATTCGCCGCGGTCACCAAGTTTACCAACAAGTTTGTGCTTCTTGTCATTCTATGTCTCTCATTTCATATCGAGATCTTGTTGGTGTGGCATACACAGAAGAGGAGACCAAGGCTATGGCTGCTGAGATTGAGGTGGTTGATGGGCCTAATGATGAAGGTGAAATGTTCACTCGTCCAGGCAAACTTAGTGATCGATTTCCGCAGCCATATGCAAACGAACAAGCTGCAAGGTTTGCCAATGGAGGGGCATATCCTCCGGACCTTAGCTTGATCACCAAGGTAATACTATTATCTGTGAGATCATATTCCCTGAGTGCTAATATCTGGTTTTGGGCTTACCTTATGCTACATATCACAGGCACGACACAATGGGCAGAACTATGTTTTTGCTCTTCTCACCGGCTATCGTGATCCTCCTGCGGGTGTTTCGGTAATTTTTTGCCTTTTGATTTGCATATACATGCACACATAATCACCCTCTTGTGCACACACAACTCTGAGTTCAACAAAGTATTATAACTGTCCACAGTATCTCGGAATAATTAAGTAGTTCTTCCAAATAGGCAGAGAAAAAAACAGTAGTGTATTTGATAAGTGTTCTTTTTTGAAGGGTAAGGTGGTAACTCCAACGTGTCCTCTAAGCCCTCTCCAATGACTGGCACACGAATTTTGTCTTTAAGCATATGCAGCCTCTCACTCTAATCTAAACAATTGTCTCTTCTATCTCTAGTCCATTCCAAATTCCTCTGCCACTTACATTGTCTCTTTAGGATATTTTGAGCTGCGACTAAGAATAGGAAAAAGAGAGGTGGAGGATATCCGTAGAGTGCTACGATAAATCCATGTGTATTCGAGCAGTGGCTACAGTTCTCATGAAGTGTAATAGTATTGTGATTTATTGCTCTCATTGGTGAAGGCTTAAGATCTCTAGGATTTCCTTGGGTTTGTGTCTGTGGACAAATTCAAAGACGAGATCGATCATAGTTGTGGGATATGATTATCTTTTATAGTTGTGAACAATGATTTCTCTTGGTATACCTTCAACTTCTATTCCCATGCTGCTTTGTTAAGCTTGTTGGCCTTACAGTCCGCTAACCCTCCCATCTGTTTTTCTTTTGTGGATCTTTTCTACTATATATTTTCCAATATCCCAGAAAACCAAAGTTTTCATTTGAACTTTGAAGATTTAGTTTCAAGCTGAGCCCAGCCCAGCCAAGTCGAAGCTTTGATACCATGTTGAGAAGTTGGCTCAACTTAATAGACTTAATTATTTTAGATGGAGGATTACATATATATATATAGGCTAGGGTCACTCACCCTTCCTAGCGCTGGTCCAATATGGGATTAACAGCAACAAAATAACATAATACTAAATCAACATAAAATTGAAATTAGCTATATTTCTACATTAATATATCCCGAATTTGCCAAAATTTGGTACCTAAAATTGGCACTTCAGTTCAAGAGACTTTCAACGGAATTGTCCTGAACTTGCCAACTATTTCAGTTTGTATAGGAAATGTTATCCAGTGTTTACGCTCTCTATCATGTGATATGGTTTAGTTATTCTTTGTACTGGAACTCAAATGTTTAATTTAATACACTTGATATTATTATAGTTGTCAGTCTTGCACTTGAGCAAGGAAGTTTATACTTTGTTATCTGTTTTCCCATAACAAGTGCCTCTCCTATCTCAAGATGTGGCATTTACTTTCATGTCTTGGGCTGTAAATTACATGTCAACTTATCGATAACTTGCCTTTAAACCCCACATCCTGATTCCATTCTCATCTAAGGTCACCGTATGTTAGCTCCCTTTATGCACAGTTTAAGTTGTTTTTGCCCATGTGGAAAGTAATAGTGTTTACCTGCTGTGAAATAAAGAGGGATTTCTTTCTGCATTCATAATGCTGTCTGGTGCCTCTTATTTGCTTCATCATGCTGAGGGTGTAAATGAAAATTTAGATTCGAGAGGGCCTGCACTACAATCCTTACTTCCCCGGTGGAGCAATTGCAATGCCCAAAATGCTCATTGATGGTGCTCTTGAGTATGAAGATGGCACTCCTGCCACTGAAGCACAGGTATCATCCAACTTCTAACTACACCTCTTAGCCTTTGCATATCCTCAAGTATTTCACCCTGTTTAAAAGAGTTTGCATTTAATGCATCTTTTTTTTTTTTACATCATCAGATGGGAAAGGATGTTGTTTCATTTCTATCATGGGCAGCAGAACCTGAGATGGAAGAGAGGAAACTGGTAAGTATCTTCCTAGTTTTCATTTATCATTTGCTCCTCCTAATCAATGTTGTTTAGTTATGACCTCTCCCCCTCATGCAGATGGGGTTCAAGTGGATCTTCGTTTTGTCCCTTGCGCTTCTCCAAGCTGCTTATTACCGACGAATGAAGTGGTCGGTCTTGAAGTCCCGCAAACTGATTGTTGATGTCGTCAACTGATGAGTTTCTTGGATATTAATGAATCTTTTGCCAAATCATGAAGAAATAATGAGATGTACATTTTACCTATGTTGGTAAATTTTTCGTAGCACCCACTAAGATACCATCCAATTTTAAACCATTCTTTTGGAGTGTTTTTTAAAGGAAAAATTGTGGAAACCAATTTTTGATATGTTGAGCTGAAGCTTTACAAGATCTTAGTCATCAAATAAGTACGTTTCCTGCTTTGTTATAAACATCTTAATGTATCTTTGTGAATTCTTTGAAGCTATGAACACTTGCTTACACTGTATCTTTTCAACTTCCTCAAAGTAACTAGACCTGTGATGAGTAGAGCTGTCAAATGGGCTGGCCTGGCCTGGCCCACCAAAATTTGGGCCAGGCCGGGCCTAGGATGGGCCTCTAAAGCTCATGTATTATAGCGGGCCGGGCTGAGCCTAAAGGTGAAAATTTAAACCCAGTCCGGCACTTAACTCATGGCATTGTGAGCTTCGGGTCGTGCCAGGCCAGATATGTAGACGGCCCCTTGTCCATGCAAATGTAAGACATTCTTATTAATATGGACCAAATAGGCAACCAACAACGGGAATCCCCCCATTCAAATATGCATGACTTAAAACTTATTTTAACAACTATTGATCCCATAAGTGCTGCCAACCAAGAACCAAACACACTGGCTTCATCACACATCAATTTGGAAAAGTCTGAGCCTACCTATGCATCCAAATTTGGAGTTGAGACATTGTTTGCAGGTTGGCAACTTCGTTGCGCGGGAGGGGTGTCTTGGTGAGGCTGCAAGCATGGGTTATTTCATTTTTCATTGTCCAGTCTAGTCATCGGCTCTTATTGCTTTAAAGGTCGCTATCAAAGTTATAACACACCCACACATCAACGGCTGGAATCAATTGATGAGGTTGCTATGAATGTGCTATTTTATATTTATGAGCAGATTGCTAACATAAGCATCAACGGAGTAGTCATGCATGCTTGGGTTAAAGAAAAAAGAAACTACTTCCGGCCTGTGCTGGACCTCAGGTCCGGCCGGATCTGGGCTTCCAGTCGGACCGGGTCGGACATATTTTATGGATCGATATATAGACCTAGCACGACCTGTTATACTAGGCCGGACCAGTCCGGATCACAATTAAATGGACCGAACTGGCACATGGACCAATTTTTCGGACTGAACTCGTGTCGGACTGGACCGACTCGGTCCAATTGACAGGTCTAGTGATTAGCAAGTTGAAATCAACGTCTACCAGTAACTTATTATACCTGGTACTACCAATATCTATGATTACTTGCGTGTTTAATGACTGGGATTGGAATTTTGATGTAAGAAAGGCCACTGCTTTTGTTGTTGTTAAGGTCATAAATTTATAATTCCAATATGTTGGAAGTTATTTTTGTGATGTGTGAAGTTGTCTGCTCTTATGTGATTGGTATAACTTCCTCTATAAATTCATGTATTGCTCTTAGATCCACACTCAGTTGATGATGTGTCGATGAATTCAAATGTACAGTGCCTTAGTTATTTGACATTGTAGGGTATGATATAGGCTGCCAAATTGTTGATAAACTTAAGAAACATAGTACATATTTTTCTGAATTTTACTGTGATATCACTTTGAGAGCTGAAAGCAAAGTTTGATATCTCAAATTGTAGCAGACACGAGATAAAACCGCAGCCTGATTCTTGAGAACCTCTCAACAAATTGAAACAAAAAATTTACGATACCAATAATAAATTTATATTAATTAAATATAATGATAGAAATTTTAGAAATTTTGAAATTTCGATACATATCGTCAATCCAGATGGCAAAATTTTGGAAAACTTGATTTTCGTCAACTGGATTGGCGAAAATCCGAATTTTTTGCGGGAATACACAGATTTTCGCCAACTGAGTTGGCGAAAATATGGACTTTACGGTTCAAGGGGTGGGTTCAGGGGTGGTTGGTCCGGAGTGGTTGGTTTAAATGGGGGTGGTTGGTTGTGGTTGGTTTAAATGTGTGGGTTTAAATGTTGGTAGTTTATGGGTGTTGATGTGTATTATAAGGAGAGGGAGGGAGGAAGCAACATTGTAGGAAGTGAATAAGAAGCAGAGAAGAAGAATAAGAAAAGAAGAGAAAAGGAAGAGGAAGTAAGCAAAGAAGAGAAGAGAAGAGAAGAGAAGAGAAGAGAATGAGAACAGGTTTGTAAAAAATTTAATTATAATTGTAATTATGTAATTGTAGTTACTATTTTAACTATTATAATTGTAATGTTCGTGATAGTAGTCATGTTAACACTAAATATTTGATTATATATTTTAATACTAAGTATTAAATATTGCATATGGTTACCCAAAACGATAGACGTATTCCAGGAGGGCCTACCACAGATACGATTATCCAGCTACGTGAGTCGCACATTTCTAGTATAGCATTTTCTGGACAGGTATATTAAAATTAAATTATTTTAGTAAATATAATTTATATTTTTTTTTACATGTTTAATAATAACATCGTTTATATATGTCAAATATAGCAATACGATTATCCTGATACGTTTCCAGCACGAGAGCATGTTGCATGGCGTTATGAGAACGACGTTGAGTACTGGATGTTGACTGAAGAACAACATGGTATGGTGAACGTATTTTGTTTTGATCATATTGATCAGATACATTTTCTACGTCACGACCGAGACTTAATCTTCAGTTTAGTTGAGCGGTGGTGGCCCGGAAGAAATATCTTTCAGTTATTGTTCGGAGAAATGACCATTTTGCTAGTAGATGTGGCAAATATCTTAGGATTACCTATTACGGGTGAACTTATAATATTTGAAAATGATGAATCATTTTGCGCCAAAACTGTGATTAGGAAGTATTTAGGCGTGGAGCCGCCTACCATATATGGTAAAAGTTTCGTGACGCTTTCGTGACTCCGCCACAACTTTATGCACCTAGATCGTATTGGTGAGGAAGAAATCTTAGTAGATGCGAAACGAGTAAGTATAACATTTAATGTTATTATTTATGTAATATATATTTTTATTTAGTTTAACTGATATACTTTTTTTATTATATGTTCAGGTTACTGCTTGCACCAGAGCCTAATTACTAGGTCTAATCAACGAAATTTCATTTCCAAACTCCGAATTTAGGACAAATTTACATTTTTTACCTTTTCTGAAAAATCTGACAGAACCTACCCATCGTGCATGGGGAGCTTCTGTGTTGGCATATCTGTACAACTATATGTCAAATTTTGTGTATTTTACTTCAGTGGATAAAAGACAGAAAAATTTGAATGGATGTATGACATTATTACAGGTATAAAATTTTTATATAATTTTATCTACTAAAGAAATATGTACACTTACATGATATATTTTTTCTAGGTTTGGTCCTACGAGTACTTCAGTATCGGTAGGCCAGTCTCCCGTATGATACCGAAGATGGTGTCTTCCCATCAGCTTTACACTAGATGATGGCTGCAGCTGATCCAACTCGATATGCTCACAAGGATATCGCAGTATATCGGGGCCAATTCGATTCACTAAGGTTTAATGAGGTAAAATTTGTATAGTCTCTTATTTTTTTTTTTTTGTATTTCATATAGTCAATATGTTTATTATCTTACAATTTTGTTGACATGAAATAGATTTTTTTTTACCGTACCGGCTTGGGCAGAATCCTCTTGAGTTACAAACAACGGCCTTTGGATTGAGTCTACATAGATTTTTCATAATATTCCACGATAACATCATGTATCATCCAACTGATCGCGTTATGCGACAGTTCTGGATGATACAACACATTCCTGATGAGCCACCATGTTTCAATCGTGGTAAAGGCAATGCAACTACCAGAGCACGCAGATTGATTCCTGGGTGAAATTCTAGATTTGAGACACATCAGGTGGGACATTTGTCTCAAATGATGTCCTCTATTGATGATGGTAAGTTATTCCAAAAGTTCAACAAAATTTACTGCAAAAATTATAAGAAATCATATGGTCATAATTTGTAATGGTGCAGCCTACGGTGATGATGCTTATAGATCTTGGTGGGGAGATCCTCTTATCAGCAACAGATCCTACCAATTCCAAGAGTTTCAATTCCAACATCGAACCATAGATGATTATAGTCTCGTGGCTATTATGATTATGTAGAAGGGATGGTACGTTATTTTTATATGAAAATGTCTATCTCCGTAGTACTTATTTATGTCCTCTATTGAATTCTATTTAATATTTCAGCTTCCAAATTTAAATACCGCATACCAAAATTATCCAGTGGGCGACCCGTTGTGCACAGCGGTTGGCAAATTTTTGGCTGCTATGCAACGAGGACCGACTCCTCCGAACCCTCCCTTACTTATTCCAGGAGATTATCCTCAGGGTCTTGTTGCACAACGACAAGCACGCCCCCTAGGAAGTATATCTCAGTTTGGTATCAGGATGATAGTCTGCCACTGCAAGATGAAGATGTCCCTCAGTGGGCTGGTGAGGCCACTTCTCAGGCGACGGCTGGTGCGGGCACTACTCATTGGCCTGACTGGGGCACTTCTCAGGCGACGGTCGGTGCGAGCACTACTCAATGGGATGGTGCAGGCACTTCTCAGTGGGCTGGTGCGGGCACTTCTCATTGGTCTGACTGGGGCACTTCTCAGGCGACGGCAGGTGCGGGCACTACTGAGTGGGCCCCTGAAGGAAATTCTCAGTGGGCCCCCGAGGAAGATTCTCAGTATGATAGCCTATTCGCCCTCGGAGTTACCAGTTATACGCATATCTTGATAACTCCATCAGCACCGATGCCATCTCAAGTGGAGGACAGTCAAGGAGGTGGTGATGATGCGGCCCCGGAGAATACACGAGAAAAGAGGGACCGACTCAATCTAAGAGAGATTGATCGTCCGAACTATCAGAAATTAGCCAATAGAGGTCGATGAAATTGTTATATCAGTACGAACTTTATTTGAATGTAACTTTCTTCTATTTCAATAAAATTACATATTGTTCTTATAAAATGAAACTATTTAAAAATCTACGGCAATGCCTTCATTCTCTTGGTTGGTTTGTACATCTTCTTCTATTGTGTCCTAAACCATTGTAGTTACTACATCGAAGATCTCTTGAAGCTTGATCATTCGCTTTGATCCAATTCTTCTTTGGTCTTCCCGCCTTGCGTCGTACATCTGGTACTCCAATGTGTCCTCTAACCAATGTATTTTAGAGGTTGTAGGGGACTGGAATTGGCTCTAGGTGCAGCTCATATACGCTTATTAATGCTTGCTTAGAGAAAATACCTGGATAAAAACTCTTGATGCTAATATTTTTAGACTTACACGCATAACATGCATGTACACATGGAAGCAAAGTATGATACCACTTTAAACATGAACAAGATTTTTTATCTAAGTATACAACATATGTTCTATTTGTTTACAATCTAATATCTCAAACAAATATCTAACTATATTCAACGTTTGCAGCCGGTATTTTTCTTTTATGATAAGAGCCATAGTTTGTAACATCTTCGAACAATAATCAGTTTAAAGATTTTTAGTTTTTGTCTGTTCTTGTCCTGAAGTGTTATAATTTTGGCTCGAATTCCATCAAGTAGTGTTGTTATTGGTTTATCACGTAAATTTTTTACCAAGTTATTGAAGCATTCAGCAAGATTCGACGTGTGAATACTTAATCTGAGACAATGAGAATAAGTTGTTATCCAGTGTGAAAAAATAAGAGTTTTATTATTTACTCCAACGAGCTAGTTGTAAACATCTATGTTTTCAGCTTTAATTTTTTTTCAAACAATAGTTTGCATCTGTTTTATTATAGCATATAGCAAGATAGTCTAAACTAAGTTGAAAATATGAAAATCTGAAGAGTTTTTTCAAATTTTGTTTAAAATGTTGAATACAAAAAAAAATGAGGCGATTTTGGAAAGATATCATGTATAGCCCTTATCAATCTTTTTTGTTTCTCTGATATAAAAAAAAAATTATATTCCATGCATCAAAATATTTTTCAAAAGATGTTCTCAAACCGTTTAAAAGCTAAGTCCAAGAATCAGTATTTTCACTCTCAACAACAGCATAAGAAATTGGATATAATTGATAATTTGGATCATGAGTACAAGCAATAAATAAAATACCTTGATATTTAGAAGAAAGAAAAGTAGTATCAGTACTAATCACAGGTAAACATCCCCTTAAAAATTCATCAATGCATGCCTTAAAACAAATAAAAATTATTTTAAATCTATTGTCTTCTGTAGTCTGTATAAAATATTGGCTACTTGGATTTGTCTCAATAATTCTAAAATCATACTCTTCAAGACTGCTATATGCATCAATATAACTACTATTTATTTCGGATAGAACAAGTTCCCTAGCTTTCCATGCTTTACAATATTTAATATATATTTCGTGTTCTCTAAATATATCATTTACAACATGCGGTGGACTATACGACTGATTATCTTGAATTCTATCAATAATCTTATTTTTAACCCATACAGTAGTAGCTAATGGATGATAACCTGTTATAAGTCCCCCTAAACAAGAATGTACGTTTTCTAGCGTAGTAATAACAAAACTTTCACCTTTATCACTTGCTTTAGCGTATACTCTCCAATTATAACTTGAATCATTACATTTATATACAATCCCACTAGCATTGTTTAAAGTAGCATGACAAGTAAAATTATGTGCAATTGCTATATCACTAATAAAATATCTAAATTCAGAATGATTATCAAATTTTCTTCCAATGATTAATCCTGAAATGCTAACACTATCAACATTACCATCAAATTCATCATCTAAATTTTTAATTAAATCAGCACTGTTTTCATCGTCGTTATTACCATCATCTACTATATGTTCTTGTTCAGTAAATGAAATAACTTGATGAGAAAAACTAAGAGCAGTATTAACTTCATTAGAAGTACGTATACTACTTACAATATTATTTCTAGGTGGTGGTGAAGTTACATAAATATTAATGTATGTTGCTTGTACATTAACTTCTAGAATAAATTTCCATGCTTGTTCACTAACTAACTTTATACAATTAGTTAAATAAACATGAACCAATATAAATTCATAATCAATAGAACATTGCTCAACAATATGATTACGTAAACTATCAAACGAAATATTTTGATCAATTAAAAAAAATCAGTTAAACCTCCTTCATAAACTAACCCATTAAGCACACCTCCGACCGAACATAATATTGTTAAACTTTGATCCATCACATGAGAGTGAGCTTCTAAATACAGAGTGATTGAGCTGAAGTAGCTTCTGTTTGAAAGTATAAGTGGATTGAGTGAGAAATGAATAGCAGAAAAAATTTATAGAAATAAAAAAATAGAGCCATTATAAAAATATGAACGTTACTATAAACATACCCAGAGTTACTATGAACATACCCAGAAAAAAAAACCGACAAAACAAAAAAAACCAACACAAATAAAACTAACACAAAAAACCAAACCAAATAAAACCCTAAACATAAAACCAAAAAAAAAATCACATTTTCGCCAACTGAGTTGGCAAAAATTTACCCCTCTCCCGTCCAAAAATTTGACACGTCGGATTCTTGTCGAATTTTTGCCAACTCATTTGGCGAAAATCAAGTTCTCCAAAATTTTGCCATCTGGATTGGCGATATGTATCGGAGTTTCAAATTTTCTAAAATTCTATCATTATATTTAATTAATATAAATTTATTATTGGTACATTAAATTTTCTGAAATTGAAATCAAGTTACAGAGCTGTAAGATCCTAATTTTCCCAAGGCTAAATTTGCAGGTAATATTTTCATCTACGGTCTATGTTCACATTGACACCATGACTACAAGTCGATCTGTTTGGTCCAGTTGGATTTAGTTTAATTTAATGAATATTAAGTTACATTTAGACATGATTGAGATAATATTGATTGTAATCTTTTATTTTATTTATATCTATCATGTTTACATTATATTTATGCCTCTATAAGGACAGACATGAACGCCAACCTATTTCTTATTTTAGAGATTGAGTAATGAGAATATTAGGGCTTGTTTGGTAAACCTGATATGGATTTGGATTTGAAAATCCAAGATTCAAATCCAAATCCAAATTTTGGATTTCCAAATTCAAATCCATTGTTTGGTAAATCGAATTTTGATTTTGTTTCAAATTATTAATAATAATCCAAATCCATTGTTTCCAACTCCAAATCCAAATAAAATAATAATCAATAACATTATAAATTGATAAATCATTAATTAAGATTATAATTAGGATTAATATATTAATTAATTAAGATTATAATAAAATATTAAATAATTAAATAATAATTATGATTATAATTAATAAATTAATAAATAAGTTTATAACTAAATATTAATTAATAAATTATTAATTATGATTAATAAATTATTAATTATGATTAATAAATTATTAATTAAGATTATAATCAAATATTACTACATAAAATTATAAATTAATTATTGTAATTATGATTAAAAATTACTAAATTATGAACTAATATTACATTAATATTTTATTAATAAAATAATTAATTATTATAATTATGATTATAGTTATGATTAATAAATTAATAAATTATTAATTAAGAATATAATAATGATTAATAAAGTAATAATAAAGATTATAATAAATTATTAATTATGATTATAAGTATAAGTATTATTAATATATTAATATATTATGATTATAATTATAATTATGATTAATAAATTAGTAGTTAAGATTATAATTTAATATTAATTAATAATTAATAATTATGATTATAATTATGATTAATATATTATTAATTAATATTATAATAAAATATTAAATATTAGATTATTAATTCAGATTATAATTATGACTAATGAATTATTAATTAAGATTATAATTAAATATTAATTAATAAATTATTAATTAAGATTATAGATATGATTGATAAATTATTAAATAATATTATAATAAAATATTAATGATTAAAATTTAAAACAAATAAATTATAAATTAAATATCTTAATTATGATTATAATAAAATATTAAATAATAATATTATAAATGTATTAGTTATGAATTAATTATTATAATTAATAAATTTATAATATTATTAATTAAGATTATAATAAATAATAAATAATAAAATTATACATTAATAAATTATTAATTAAGATTATAATATAATATTAATGAATAAAACTAAAAACTAATTTATTATTAATTAATTATTTTAATTATGATGATAATAATATATTAATTAATAATGTTATAAATTTATTAATTAGATTAATAAAGATATACATTTTTAATTAAGATTATAATAAAATATTAAATAATAAAATTATACATTAATAAATTATAATTACGATCAAGAAATTAAGAATTAATATTATAATAAAATATTAATTACTAAATTATAAAATAATAAATAATCATTAATTATTTTAGTTATGATTTTAATTTTGATTAATAAATAAATAAATTATTAATTAAGCTTATAATAAAATATGAATTAATAAAATCTATTTCCAACCAAATCTTAATTTTGGATTTGGTACCCACTTTTCATATCCAACTCTAATCAAACATAGCGAACTCGAGTGGCTCTTGTGGTGTCCCGTTCCCCCTTTTCTAGGAGCGCGACTAAGAAATACTTTCTGTATCGTTCGATTGGGATAGATTGAATCAAGATCTTTTTCTCGTTATGAATTATCTTCTTCGAAATCGATTCCCATATTCAGTCAACTCGTTATGAATTGTCTTCTTCGGATAGATCTCCGCTGCAAGCTTTTCTTGCCTAGTTTTTCGCTATCGCATTTTTGCTTTCGTGCTTTCAAGTTGGTTTTCGAATTTGTGTTTTCTTAAACGATTTTGATAAATTTTATTACTTTCGTTCGTTGAACTACACTTTTATTTCAAGCTTGGAAAGAGGAGAAGAGGTATTGATAGTCTGTTTGTGATAATACAGGTGTCACGTCCCAGTTCCAAAATACGTAGGACTAGGAATACGTAAGCACGATAGCCGTATGTATATGGCAACTCCAATATATGGATATCATAATACATACGTACGCTGTAATATGAATATTAACTCACATGTGGTATCTATATAGTCGTAAGTCACAGAAATACTAATCTCATCCACACAACAAGTCATAGAAAAGAAATAACTAAACTAGAATAATGAGTCTGAATCATCCAAAAATAATAGTCGGGTGGAGACAAATCCACTACCAATGACTATATCAATACTAAAATGAGAGGAAAGGGTAAATCTCTAATATAAAATAAGATGATGATATAAAGGTATCAGCGAAGCGATCCATCGCTAGAGATAATCAAAGACGCTCAGAAGGTAAGACCTCCTCGGCTGAAAATAATGCATCAGGTCCTGGCCCGTACTCCTACGGATACTCCTGGTCGTCTATACCTGGCAAGGGACCAGGTCCTCAGAGGGACGTAGCAAGATACATAGAAGCATGCCAATTTGAATACAGTAAACATGCATAATAGGTAGAAAATATATAAGTATGCTGTACAAGACAATCTATATGAAATGCATAATGAGGACAACTTTTTGACGTATGGGCATGGGTAGGCTACTCGATCTAATCTCACAACTCACACACACGTCAGTGACATCATCAACCGACATACCGCAAGGGTAGCGACCATCGGACACGACTACCATAGTGCGTGCTAGTTACTACGGTTTACCAGAGTGGTTATAGCCCATACGCCTATTGATTGTCCTCCCCTCCCATGATACTATGTGTCAAGTGTGTGTCAACATATATATAGTATATAATCATGACTGAAAGAAAATACACATGCAATGAATATATAAAATATAATAACCATGCAAAAGTACTATATGCAATTTGGCAAGGTATCTTGCCTGGTAAGAAAGCTGCATAGTGCCAATAGCCTGCTCCTGAATTCTCGCAGAATAATCCAATGGTCCCCGGGGTTAGCGTGCACGGGCATGAGGTTCGGAGGTGACTGCTGCAGGTTGTCTTCGGCGAGGGTGACGGGTCCACGATGACGACGATGATGATATCGATGTTGATGACGAGGGTGATGATTGGTGATGGTAATGATGATGACGAGGGTGTTGATGATGGGGATGATAATTGTGATGATGAGGGTAATGATAATGGTGATGATGATGATGATGATTAAGGTGGTGATGATGGTGATTAAGGTGATGATGATGGTGATGATTGTGTTGATGATGAAGATGATGTAGGTTATGATGATGATAATGAAGGGGATGATGCTGGTTAACAGGGATGGCCGAAAGCTACTGGAGTCCAGCAGGGTGTGGCGGTTCAGGCGGAGGAGGGAGGACAGGGAGGAGACGGGCAGCGGGGCTGCTGCTCGGCAGGGTTCAGGGGGAGGTCCGGTCGAGGAGTTGAGCAGGGAGAGGTGGTGTTAATGGTGGTGGTGTTAATGGCGAGTTGAGGGAGAGCACGACAGGTGGTGGTGATGAACTGCGGTGGGGTGAAGGCTGCTGGGTGTAGGCATCCATGGCAGCGGGGAAGAGCGGTGAGGGAGGTCGAGGAGGTCGAGGTGGTCAGATCGTCTGGGCTCGGGTGATCAGGAGTCGGGGAAGACGTGGTTGCTGTACAGGGATTCCAACGGGTGTAGAGGGAAGGAGACGGTGGACAGGTCGAGGTTGTTCGGCGTGGGGAGAAGGCTGCTCATCGAGGAGGAGGGGAGAAAGTCGGGTACGGTTGAGATCCGGCGGAGGTCGACTCAGGCGGAGGAGGATAAACGTTGGGGTGATGGAAGGAGTGGTGGTGATAGCCGCAGTTCAGGCGAGGGAGTCGAGGGAGATGATGGCAGCAGTGGCGGTGGCTCATCGAGGTCGGGGTATTCTCAGGCGGTCGAGAGAGAAGTATTCAGCGGGATGAAGGTGGTCGGACTCGGCTGCTCTGGCCGGCGGTAAACAGGGAAGAGGGAGGTTGAAGGGGATGGTGAATAGGAAGGGGTTGGCTAGGTGTAGTCTTGGGTTTGGTTTTGGTGAATAAAAAGGAAAAAGTAAGGAAAATAATTATTTATACATGTAGAAAAGTAGGATTGGGTGTTGAACTAGGGTGTTGGGCTTGGTCAACATCCTTGGGATGAGCTTGGCTTCTAATGAGGATGATTGGAGGGCTAGGATTGCATGGTTTGAAATGTATGGCTATGATTAGATGAGGGGGTGATGTTGAGTGCTACACACTCCAAAATTCATGGAGAAAATTCATATGATCAAATAATGAAGAGAAAATGGTTTCTTCATGTATTATCCAATAGTGTGGACACCTTAATGCACTTTTGCATAAAAGTGCCAAATAATTGGAAAATTGCACAAAGATAAAAATTGGATTAAATTAATTAAAATTAATGCAATTGGTGTTCTAAAATTAATTAGAAGTACATGGGGCTAAAATTAGGTGGGACACCAGTCTCATGGACGTAGAGGGCTCAGAATAGAATATTATCATAATTTGGGTTGCACAAAATAGGTCAAGATTGTGTCTCCAATTTCGATTGGAACGCACAAGGATACAAAGTTAAATTTATTTAGAATTAAATATAAACGTCTGCGATGAATATTGTGCGACTAAAATGTATCACAAGAGAGCATAATTATAAGTTACGCAAATATCAGAATAGATGACTAGCATGTCTAGAACAAGGGTATAAAATTTTATAGGAAGACAATGGCTAGTGTAGTGCTCCAATTATCGAAACAACGGTAAGGTGCACTAAGTGATATAAATATTATAAAATTATCTAAAATACAGTGTTCTATCTCTAATTGGATTCAAACTAGCCCTAGTCTCTCTATCTAAGCCAAGTAGGCCTAATTTTGGATGAGGGGGTTTACAATCTACCCAACTTAAAATAATTTTGTCCTCGAAATTAAAATAAGGCATGGTTTTCTCTATCTAATCTTACTTGATTACAATCTAAAAGAAATTTAACTCAAGTTAACAATGCAACTTCTACCCAACTTAGAATTTACCCATCTATTATATAAGGCTTATACATTTAAGAAAATTATTCCTCAAATTACTTAGTCGTGTTATTCAATCCTCAAAAATTTTAACACCAATATATTACATATGATATGCCCTTAATTATAAAGGATAGTCACAAGGTAATATGATCAACCTATAGGGTATATCTAGTACTATTCGTATACCAACGTATACCAAGCACGAGCATTCGTCTTTCCGAAATAGGGGAAGACGGAGAACAATAATACAAAATTCAAGGTGGAGGTGATAGAATACAAGTACGGGATTCAAAGGGATTAGAGAATTCGAAAGGGAGTTGTCAAGGCAGTTGTGGATTGAAATTCTATTTTGGTAGATTCCTATTCACATGTTCATATCAGTACAGTTATGTAACCAATAAAATATTCTCGGACATATCTAAAGGCAAGTATATTCGTCTAATATGCTGAGTCAACTATATCTTAATCCATGTAAAGTAGTTATGTGAGGGCGAACCAAGCGCACTAAGGTTGATCAGACCATAATACACTGATTATGATTTAGGTAATGTATTAGTGTGGGTCCCCAATAATACATATGTCATGAAGAAGCTCGATAAAAGAATAAGCTTGCAAAACTAGGCTATAATAGCAGCATAAGTCGAGGTAGTACAGAAAGTATAGGTACGCTAGATTATGATGAGTGAAAGTACAAATTACGTGATTTGAAACTAAAGGATAATCAAAAATCACAATCTAAATGAACAACTCAACTATCAAGTTCTAACTACTAAGCACAAAATTTCAAATTCAAGATTAACAACTATAAATCTAGTAAACTATATATCCTAACATAAATAGAAATAACTTGGCCTACAATCGGAAGGGTTAGGTGGCACGAATTGAAAGATGAAAGAAAATTTTAGTCGTCGCACAAATAGTGAGCGTTAAGGTTTCGGAGGAACAAGATATGAAATTAAATAGAGAGACTCTTGATAATATCATGGTTTCCTAGAAAAAGGTGGTATGGTAATCTCTGTGTTCGAGGTATGATCAAGGAAAGTGTTATATTTTTTCCTCTTGGCTTCCTAAGGTACTGTTCTGCTAATATCAAGACAATGATCTAAATTTATAGTTCTAATATTATCTCACTATGAAAGTTAGGTTTAGTCCTAATGTCTTAGATTTCTATTGGTACCTCAATACTAGGGTCAAACAATATGGTCAAATTTCTTACTAACTCTAGTCGTGTCTATACTACTCTCAAGTCCATCATAAATATATCAAGGGATAATGGTCAAGTAATCTACAGGTAAGGGATGCTAGGGTTTTTATGTATTCTAAACTTAGTGATGTGTCAATATTCTAGTTGTATTCTTAGTAGGAATATTACCCTAATTATCATCCTAATAACAATGATTCCTATATTCTAGCAGAAGGCTATACTCAAAAAATTATTAGGGAAGTACATGAATCAAGTAGGATGCAATTATTTAAATAGAACGGATTAGAAGGAAGGTGAATCACAATCAAATGTGGATGAGATTCTATACTCTAATCCTAGGTGCAGGCTTGCTCGGTACAGTAACGTAACCAAGACAATATACTCTCGACTTGCATGGGCCACCACAAAAATAGGTCATGCCCCAGTCCCAAATACGTAGGACTAGGAATACGTAAGCACGCCAGCCGTATGTATATGGAAACTCCAATATATGGATACCATAATACATACGTACGCTGTAATATAAATATTAACTCACATGTGGTATCTATATAGTCTCAAGTTACAGAAATACTAATCTCATCCACACAACAAGTCATAGAAAAGAAATAACTAAACTAGAATAATGAGTCTGAATCATCCAAAAATAATAGTCGGGTGGAGACAAATCCACTACCAATGACTATATCAATACTAAAATGAGAGGGAAGGGTAAATATCCAATATAAAATAAGATGATGATATAAAGGTATCAGCGAAGCGATCCATCGCTAGAGATAATCAAAGACGCTCAGAAGGTAAGACCTCCTCGGCTGAAAATAATACGTCAGGTCCTGGCCCGTACTCCTGCAGATACTCCTGGTCGTCTATACCTGGCAAGAGACCAGGTCCTCAGAGGGACATAACAAGATACATAGAAGCATGCCAATTTGAATACAGTAAACATGCATAATAGGTAGAAAATATATAAGTACGCTATACAAGATAATTTATATGAAATGCATAATGAGGATAACTTTTTGACGTATGGGCATGGGTAGGCTACTCGATCTAATCTCACAACTTACACACACGTCAGTGACATCATCAGTCGACATACTATGAGGGTAGCGACCATCGTGATTCCATCAGCCGACATACCGCGAGGGTAGCGACCATCGGACACGACTACCATAGTGCGTGCTAGTTACTACGGTTTACCAGAGTGGTTATAGCCCATACGCCTACTGATTATCCTCCCCTCCCATGATACTATGTGTCAAGTGTGTGTCAACATATGTATAGTATATAATCATGACTGAAAGAAAACACACATGCAATAAATATATAAAATATAATAAGCATGCAAAAGTACTGTAAGCAATTTGGCAAGTTATCTTGCCTGGTAAGAAAGTTGCGTAGTGCCAATAGCCTGCTCCTAAATTCTCGCAGAACAATCTAATGGTCCTCGAGATTAGCATGCATGGGCACGAGGATCGGGGATGACTGCTGTAGGTTGTCTTCGGCGAGGGTGACGGGTCCACGATGACGACGATGATGGTATCGATGTTGATGACGAGGGTGATGATTGGTGATGGTGATGATGATGACGACGAGGGTGTTAATAATAGGGATGATGATTGTAATGATGAGGGTAATGATGATGGTGATAATGATGATGATTAAGGTGGTGATAATGGTGATTAAGGTAATGATGATGGTGATGATTGTGTTGATGATGAAGATGATGTAGGTTATGATGATGATGATGAAGGGGATGATACTGGTTAACAGGGATGGTCGAAGGCTGCTGGAGTCCGGCGGGGAGTGGCGGTTCAGGCAGAGAAGAGAGGACAGGGAGGAGACGGGCAGCGGGGCTGCTGCTCGACAGGGTTCAGGGGGAGGTCCGGTCGGGGAGTTAAGCAGGGAGAGGTGGTGTTAATGGTGGTGGTGTTAATGGCGAGTTGAGGGAGAGCACGACGGGTGGTGGTGGTGAACGGCTGTGGGGTGAAGGCTGCTGGGTTTAGGCGTCCATGGTAGTGGGGAAGAGCGGTGAGGGAGGTCGAGGAGGTTGAGGTGGTCAGATCGTCTGGGCTCGGGTAATCAGGAGTCAGGGGAGACGTGGTTGCTGTGCAGGGATTTCGGCGGGTGCAGAGGGAAGGAGACGGTAGGCAGGTCGAGGTTGTTCGGCGTAGGGAGAAGGCTGCTCGTCGAGGAGGGGGGGAGAAAGTCGGGTACGGTTAAGATTCGACGGAGGTCAACTCTGGCGGAGGAGGATGGACGTCGGGGTGATGGGAGGAGTGGTGGTGATAGCCGCAGTCAGGCGAGGGAGTCGAGGGAGATGATGGTAGCAGTGGCGGCGGCTCGTCGAGGTCAGGGTGTTCTTAGGCGGTCGAGAGGGAAGTGTTTAGCGGAATGGAGGTGGTCGGACTCGGCTGCTCCGGCCGGCGGTGAACAGGGAATAGGAAGGTTGAAGGGGATGATGAATAGGAAGGGGTCGGCTAGGTGTAGTCTTGGGTTTGGTTTTGGTGAATAAAAAGGAAAAAGTAAGGAAAATAATTATTTATACATGTAGAAAGTAGGGTTGGGTGTTGACCTAGGGTGTTGGGCTTGGTCAACATCCTTGGGATGGGCTTGGCTTCACATGGGGATGATTGGAGGGCTAGGATTGTATGGTTTGAAATGCATGGTTAGGATTAGATGAGGGGGTGATGTTGAGTGCTACACACTCTAAAATTCATGGGAAAAATTCACATGACCAAATAATGAAGAAAAAATAGTTTCTTCATGTATTGTCCAATGGTGTGGACACCTTAATGCACTTTTGCATAAAAGTGTCCAATAATTAGAAAATTGCACAAAGGTGGAAATTGGATTAAATTAATTAAAATTAATACAATTGGTGTTCTAAAATTAATTAGAAGTACATGGGGCTAAAATTGGATGGGACACTAGTGTCATGGATATAGAGGGCTCAGAATAGAATATTATCATAATTTGGGTTGCACAAAATGGATCAAGATTGTATCTCCAATTTCGATTGGAACGTACAAGGATACAAAATTAAATTTATTTAGAATTAAATATAAACGTCTGGCACGAATATTGTGCGACTAAAATGTAGCACAAGAGAGCATAATTATTGTTTGATGATAAACAGAAGAATAAAACTAGGTTTATACGAAACCCTTTCTTTGTTTACAAACAAGAAAAAAAGAGTACAATTAATCCTATACGAGGATGTTAAGTACAATAAAAATAATTCTGGGAAAATATTGCTATAGGAGTCTGATCTGCGGTCGATCACTTTGTCCTTTGGACCACACGATGAAGAAGAAGTGTTGTAGAAGAAGAAGAAGCTTCAAAGATTGCAGGAGCGATTGAACTCTCGTTGCCAAAATTGTCAATCAACACTCTCTGTATGTGCTTTCTCTCTCTCTCTCTCTCTCTCTCTCTCTCTCTGATCTCCTCCCTTTTCGACCTTTTTCTGACCTTTTTTCTCCTGTGACCGAAAGTCTCTATTTATAGAGCTTAGTCACAGTAACTGACCAGTCGGCGTAGAAGCCAATTAGTGGAGAGAGTTGCACCTTTTATGTGGCGGTTATAATAACTGCTACTCATGTCTGAATGATCTCCTGAATTCGTGTGTGACGCGTGTCCCATTATGAGGTAATGCGTATAATCGCTCATCAAAGATCACGGCATGCAAGCCACGTAGGTAACTGCCCCTCGCGTAGAGATTGTTGGCATAAAAGCCAAATAACTATCTCGTTGGCATAAAAGCCACATAGCTATCTTGTTGGCGTAAAAGCCAAGTAGCTGTCCTGTTGGCGTAAAAGCCAAATAGCTGTCTTATTGGCGTAAAAGCCAAATAGCTGCATAATAGGTAACCAGCATAAAGATAGCCAATCATCCTTCCTTGACTGAGGTCACGAGCGTATTCTGGGCTAAATAGCCTTATCACGTACCTTACAAATATAGCCTGAGTAGGCGTATTTTGAGGAGATAGCATACGACGTGCTCCTATAGTTGAAAATAGCCTGGTTGGCGTAATATGCAGGGATAGTGATGTGAGCATATTAGCCCTAATTTTAGCTCTCCCAGTTATTAAAAGTAGAACCAAATCTCGTGCATTAAATGCAGAGATCTGCCCCCATCTCGCGTATTAACTGCAGAGATGTGCCTCGAGTTTTGTACGAAAAATAACTTTTGACGTAGCGTTTGGTTTCGTCTTATCTTGAGCGTAAAGGCTCATTTCTGTCTGTGTAAAATAGGCAGTATATTCCTTGAATGCATAAAAATGACTTGCATCAAGGATATGCCACTAAACGACAGTCTGGGGCTTTGTGTAGAATCATCATTACAGTCGTCCTCTCGATCGTCGTGCAGTACTCTTTGTCAGGAGTCAGGTTCACTGTTCTGTCTGACAGGTTCATTCGAGGAATACGAAGAGTTCCTCGTACAACTCCATGCTACATTAAAAGCAGACATAGTTTACGCCGAAGGGAGGTGTAGCAACCTTTTACGCCAAAACGGCCTTGAAGCGCTGCTTTACGCGGGCAATTCTGAAGTCATATTTTACGCCATACAACGCTGAAGCTCTGTTTTACGCGTATAGTTCTGAAGTCATATTTTTACGCCACATAGCGCTGAAGCTCTGTTTTATGTGGGCTTTATGCATATTTTATGCGTATAATTCCCTAACGTATTTTTCATGCTTCTACAAGACCCCCTTCAAAGTTTTTAAATTCCTCGTAATTTGAAATACTTTGAATGAAGCATGAAACGGTCAAATTGTACTCGTTCTGCGAGGCTGATTTCTTGGCAAATTTTAGGAATTTGTTGGGATTTGGTATGTTCTCTTCTGCCTATATAAAGGAAAGTGAGTGAACCTGTCTTTCCACACTTCCTTCACCAAAAAGATGGCCGCTGAGATTCATCGGGCTGACTTGAGGAAGAAGAAGATTATGCTCTTCCAGCATGTAAGGAGCCGTAAAAGGAGGTGTCTTCGAGCAAATGTTCTCTGCAACGATGGATCATGGAAGGATATCATAGCTTCCTTTGCTCGGAATAATCAGCAATTTTATATGGCGATTCGTCCAGGAGAGAGGAAGGGTCTCATCGGACCACACAGCTTGCTAGCTGTATTTTTCTCTATTATGAAGCTGGACTCTGGTGGGCAGCTTGGCCGTATCTTCCAGTATTATGTTGGGTCTGAATCCCTAACATAATTCTTGAGCGTGGCCGCCAACGACGTAAGGAGGGGGGCTTGAATAATTCAAACAGGCCCAATTTTGTATCCTCCCCCATTCACCATTTTCTTGTTCATCGGCCGAAGAAGGCGATGAAGTGCCGTAGAAGAAGAAAAAGATTTCCACCAATATGAGAACCTGGCACAACAGATTCTCGACGTGATCTTAAATGAAAATGAGAAATTCTTTGTAGAAAAAGGATTTCCATCATATGTAATCATAAAAATGAAAAATCCTTTATAAACTGGATTTTCATCATATGTAATCATGATCAATAAACTTGTCTTCTTTTACGCATTGCTAATTTGCCATATTTGCTGTAAGGAAGTCTGATAATGTGCAGCTTCGACACGTCTGAATAATTTTACGCTGACTCTGATAAACGCTTATCTGGTCACATCCCGTCTTTTATGCGTAACGGAAGATGCGTAAAAAGCTCTTCAGCATTAAGCTGTCTTGAAGATCCAACTGTCATGCTATTTTTTGGACGAGGAGTCGCATAGAATTCTGAACTGTCACTTCTCTGATACGAAGAATTTCTGTTCAGAATATCATCTTCAAGAATGGTTTCCCGAAAATTCCCCGAAACAGGGCGAGAAATGTCCGCCGAACAAGCCATACTTGAACTTAGATGTTAAGGATTCTGGCTAGACTTCGAATGAACTTCCAATGGCCCAAGAAAAAGAGTCATCTTCAATGCCGACCTCTGTGTGTTTCAGGCACTTGGAATGTTTTGTAGCCAAAAATGAGCATTTTCTGCGTAAACCCTTGTAATTGGCCTTCTCGAAAAAGTCATAGACCATAGCATATGTTAGCTTCTGAGCATAAAATCATAGATCTGTAGCCTCTGAGCATAAAACCGTAGATTTGTAGCCTCTGAGTGTAAAAGCTTCCGAGCGTAAAACTATAGATTTGTAGCCTCTGAGCGTAAAACCGTAGATTTATAGCTTCTGAGCGTAAAATCTTCTGAGCGTAAAACCATAGATTTGTAGCCTCTGAGCGTGAAACCGTAGATTTATAGCCTCTGAGCATGAAACCGTAGATTTGTAGCCTCTGAGCGTAAAAGCTTCTGAGCGTAAAACCATAAATTTGTAGCCTCTGAGCGTAAAACCGTAGATTTGTAGCCTCTGAGCGTAAAAAGCTTCTGAACGTAAAACCATAGATTTGTAGTCTCTTACCGTAAAACCGTAGATTTGTAGCCTTTGAGCGTAAAAGCTTCTGAGCGTAAAACCATAGATTTGTAGCCTCTGAGCGTAAAATCATAGATTTATAGCCTCTGAGCGTAAAATCTGGATCCCCTACGCAGCATGACTGTCCGTCTTCTTTTTTTAAATGATAGGCTGACGTGGTCCCAAATCATAATCGACTATTAAATATCAGATTTGGTTAGGGATTCGAAGAGTTATCTGAACTCTATAAATAGCCCAAGGTCTTGAGAGAGAAACCCCTTCATCTGTCTTTGCAAAACCCTTCGTCTCTTTGAGAACTCTTCGTCTTCGTCTCTTTTCTGAGAACTTTGAGCTTTGCCATGACACCGAAACAGGCTTCCACTGCTAAGGAAAAGAAAACTACTTCCTCATCTCGCTCCTCTGCTCAAGCACGAGCAACCCCCATTAGGCTGAGTGAGCCCCATTTTGAACGAAGTGCTCCGCCGTCGAGCTGCGCTCCGGGCATCACCGGTAAAGACTTTGATAGGAATGAAACCCTTCGCACACGTTGCACGTGTACGTGCAAGGTCATCTTCTGTTCTAAGAGCCTCTTCGAGGAAGATGATGCACAGAGATATTTTATTATTACGCCCACATTCCTAATTTGTTAGCATAAAAACTCCATATTTTCGTAGTCTGGCATAAAATCTCAGACTGTCAAAATTTGGCGTATACTACAAACTTTGAGTTTTACGCGATGAATGTAAATTCTAGCGTAAAAACTCAAATTTTGGCAGTCTGGCGTAAAAACTCATACTGTTATATTTTTGGCGTATACTGCCAACCTTGAGTTTTACGCACTGGAAAATAGATTCTAGCGTAAGACTCAAGTTTTTGCAGGCCGGCGTAAAAGCTCAGACTGTTAGTCTTTGGTGTGTCCTGTAAGAATGTAGCGTCTAGCGTAAAAACTGACTTATTTTCTTGCATTTTGCAGTGGACTTGTAGATCCCTCCTTTGGCTGAAGTGATGGACTCTGCTGCCGGGATGCTGAACTCAAACTATCTGGAGGACTTGTCCCATGTGACATTCCCTATATCTGGAAATGAGTATCCTCAAGAAAGGAAAACTCTTATCTCGTCCCAAGGAGAACGAATGCTGCTGAGTATGATCAGTGGGGAGCCCCTGACATACATAGATGGGACTGAATATAAGAAACCAGGTTTCTTATTCGGAGATGTTATCGACAAACAATCCCAGACTAAGCCCAAGAAAGAAGATTGGGTGTTTACTGCTGAGGGCACGGTTATGTATCTGCCCAGAATGTCCAAAGATTACCCTATCTCGGCATTCTTCCATGCCACACATCCTAGAAAGATGATGTGGACTCTGACTCCCGATCTTCATGGCCGGCCGGGGAAGATCTTATACAACAAAGGATTGAACCAAGGAGCCTTTATGAGCAGACCTTCAGGCCCTGTTATGCCTTTCAGAGGATTATTGCCGGGCAGCGTCCCGAGTGAAGACACTTCACTGATCCAGCCGGTTCAAATATCGACTTTCTGCAATAAATTTATTGGGCAGGGAGGAGTGTACCCAAAGGTTAACCCTCGCACCAGTGGATGGCTTAGCCCCGGGAATCTTCGATGGGCCAGTTTAACCGCCTGGGCCCTAAAGCACTTCTAGATGGAGCTGGAGAGTATTGGTTTGTTTGCGGCTGTGAGCGCCACTAGTGTTGGGTTGTTTGTCAACCGCAACTTGTTCTTATCTTTGATGGAGTGATATAATTCGCTCACTGGTACTTTTGCCACTCCACTAGGGGAGTTGGGCTTAGCCCTTCATGAGATGGCAGAGATTTTAAGGCTGCCAATGGGAGACACTCCTTATGAAGAGTATGTTCCCACGAATAGGGAGCTGAGGGATACCAACCCTCGGGCAGTGGCAGTATACCAGGAGCTGATGTGCCACTATCTTGCCTGCACCACCTTCTACAAAGAGCCCTCTGATTTGGCTCATATCAACAAATGGGTATCCTACCTCTTCTTTCATCAGGCCAGAAATGCTAAGCCGGACAAGGTTGTAGATATCAGAGATAAGCCCTTGAACCTCCTGAGCATGCTTAGAGCCAACACGGTCGATAACCTCATTGAAGACGCAGGGGCTTCAGATTATATTCTGGATGAGGAGATAGGGGGTTATCCTGCAGGCACTAAAGCCTTCAGTTATATGAGGCATTGTCACAAGCCTCTGTCGAGGGAAGCCCAACTGGCTGGCTTTCTCTCTGTCTGGCTACGCCGATGGGTAGTGCCTGGCATCGCATCTGCGAATCGCATTCATCGCAATACCTTATGGCCCGCAGTGCGTTTGGTATTCGGAGCAAGGTTGGGCCTGCTCCCTGCCATGGTATGCAGAATACAAGCTGGCCTTAGGGCCATTACTGATGGGCTGCTTGCAGATAATACACAGCGTGAAGGATTTTTCAGAGTGGAATTGCCATTCTTATATCTGATGGGATGGTCAATCATTCACAACACCAGAGTGATATTTCTCGGCTCTGCCAGCGGTTTGGAAAATAACTTCTTGTTGAATTACAAGAATTCCCTTTGGAATGTGGCGAGCGTCATAGATTGCCGGCGAGCATTAAATTTTGTCCATGGCTGGAAGCTCTTCTGTACCGTCCTCCATGTACATATCAATCAACAGGGGACAAAACTTAAGGATGCAGGTCAAGGGAGGACTATTCTTTCTCCTGAAGCCTTTTACTGGTTGGTCTGCATTAGACCTTCCCACCTGCTGTACAGAAGTGAGGACCACTGCTACTTGAAGCCTTATCTGCCCAGCCGGTTCGTCAGGCAATTTGGGTACGACCAGTTGCATGTGGGGAATCTCATCACCAGCTTCAAGTCCAAAGGTGGACTTATTGATGGAGCTAGAGGATGGCGGTACTTTATTATGGGTTGTACTGGTACAACTTTTGCTGTGCCCGCGACTTCTGTCTCCACGGAGTTGTGCATTCTTCACTCGTACGCGCAGTTTTACGCGTCCATCAATACCTTCCATCGTGATTTCGATGTATATGGAAGTTTCAGGATGCTCTCCTAAAAGTCTACTGGAAGAGAGGAGATCCCATCCGTCTTCTCTGATGAAGGTGAGGATACTACCGGTGCAGACAATTTCTTGTTGATAATACCGAGAGGTGTAATAGCTCCGCCAGCAGAGCCTCTCGTTATCTCCAATAAGAGAAAGGCTTCCACTCTGAAAGAGCCTTCCCCCCACAAGAAGAAGATGGTCAGAGGTCCTAAAAAGACTTCCACCAAGGGGGCTTCTAGGAGTGAGCCTGTCATTTCCCCAGTTGGGGATGATTCTTTGATCAGAGGTCCTTCGCCTTTTAGAGAGGGAACCTCCACAGTTCCGGCTGACAGTGCTGGAGATTCTTTGCTCGCGATCGCTGCCGCTACTACCGCTACTTGTAGTGCTTCGAGATCGCCTTCGAGACCGAGCATATTCAGAATTAATATACCTTTATCCAGACCAATAATAGGAGTAACCCCTCCTTTGTCTGTAAGTATTTCCAGCGAGATTCTACCCGATGAACCTCGAGTGGATCTGGGTGATGACTGGGATGACTATCCTCAAAAGTCAGTTGGTGCACCCTCTTCTCCAGGTATGACAGCTTGTTTAGCATCATTAAGAAATAATTTAGCTATACAAGCTGCAGACGCAACATACATACCATCGGCTATGGGTAAATGTTGTCTTCACGTTTTCTTCAGAAAAATTAGCATCAAATTGATATTAACTTTCTCTTGTCTTCTTTTCAGGTGAAGACATCTCTGGGGAGGGCGGAGTTGACACAACTTCTGACTTTGTTGCGGATCCATTTAATAAAATGGTGATGCTCGCCGTCGAAGAAGCATGCTTTAAAACTGTCGATCTTTCATCCGCAACATTCTCGGGTATCATTCCGCCAGTGGCAGTTCAAATAACATCAGAGGAGAATGAACTCGCCATCTCGTCCGTGCCTCCTTCGTCGAGTATACCAGCAACTTCAACTGTTGTTGGTATCTCTTCTTTTGTCGTGCCGTCTGTTGAAGCAACGACTGTGGCGATATCCTCTGCAGTCATTCCAGAAAGGAGACTTACCGATATTGCGGCCACTCCCAGCGTCCATTCGAGCTTTGCTATGCTAGTGGATCAATACACTAGGATATTCTACCTCACTTTGAAAGAGTTGATATCGATGGTGCTGGAGAAGAACCTAGGTTTTGATGCTCTGAAGATGTCCTCCAATCTCCCTATAGCGCAGATTAGAAATTTTAGTGATGCTGAAAGAGCTAATGCACTAGAGCAAATAGTTAATGGTTTAGAACAACCCATTAACGAGTATTTGCAATTATCCCGAGGCAGCATCGACGATCTGGTTCAAGCTGATTATGACTCCTTGACTGCAGAACTTGCTGAGCAAATAGAATCTCTAAACAAATCCATCCAGGAACAGCAGCAAGAGATGGATAAAGAGCAGGCTGTCTTGGTGGAGTTTATTCCTCAGCTAGCTGAGTGCCAGGCCGAATTTGAGGGAAATGAAGCGAGGGTTCGAGAATTGGAAGCTGAACTTGCTCAGGCAAGGGAGAGGCTTCTCAAGACATCGGCAGTCCGCAATGTGCTGAAGGGCCAAGTGGATACAGCTAAACAGAACTTGACACATGCGGGTGTTATCCACGCAAGTTTTGTTAGTTCTCTGTCCGAACTATCTTGCTTGAGCAACGATGAAGCAAGGCTAGAATGGGCTCGCAACAGTATTTTGAACTCCAAGAATGAGAGAATGGCTGCTTTGGCGCAACAGATTCACGATTTAACTGCTCCTCCCCAATGATGTACCTTTTTGTTTCTCCTGTAATTTCTCAGAGATAATAAAAATATATTTTCTGACTTTGTGGACCCATCACTTTAGAATATGATAGACTAAGATGAAAGTGATATCAGAGGTATCATTAACATGACATAATTTCGTTAAGGTTTTGCTGAATGTAAATCTATTCAGAGGTAATATGAACCTGATGATAGAATATAATCCAACTAAATTTGTATACCAAACACTATCAGAGGTAATATGAACATGATAGGTTTATAAATTAGTTAAGCATATCTATTAAGAGGTCATATAAATCTGATAGAATATGACCCAGTTAACCTTTGTGCATGGTATCGTCAGAATAAGATCTTCATCATACTCCGTTAAGCAAAGGAGATTAAGTGTAGTACTTCTTCAGGAATTTGTTGTTGATATGAGCCATTACCAAATTTTCATTAGGCTTGGCTAATCTGTAAGCGCCATTTACAGTCATGTAAGGGCCCTCCATTTCTTTATGATTGTTTATGCGAGCTTTGGACATCGTACCAGAGGTAATATGGACGTAGTACGATACCGTATTTGTTAAGGACATCCCGCTGGGGGATCTTTGGTGGACCTATTATTTGTTGCGCACGTTGAGTGCAAAATAATAAGTTCGAAACAAGCCCAATCATGTGATAGGTTTTGTGGCTGGCGAAGGCATCCTGCTGGGGATTTTCTTGTGGACCAATTACTTTTTGTGCACGGGAGTGCAAGTAGTATATTTGAGACAAGTCTTGCCAGAGGTAATATAGCCGCGGTAAAATATGACTCTGTGGGGATGGTGGAGAGATATAGTTCAGAGGTAATATGAACATAAACTGACTTTTTCTCCGCTGGAAAAAATGAGGATAGTTCAGAGGTAATATGAACATGAACAATTTGTTTCCATTGCGGGTATCCCCAGAGGGGTCATATTACTTTTTTTGTGCACGAGAGTGCAAATAATAAGTTTAAGACAAGCCCTGCCAGAGGTAATATGGACGTGGCAGTTTTTGTGGACCTAACACCACTGGCGTACTTAGAGTTAAGTACGGGTGCTAAGTTGAGATGACAACCGATATCAGAGGTAATATGGACATAAAAATCGATAGCCAAAACTCGGAAGGTTTGTTTAGAGGTAATATGAACATGACAAACTCAGCCTGAGAGAAATATTATGACAACAGTTCAGAGGTAATATGAACATGAACTAATGTCCGAAAAACTCATTGAGGAGTAATTTGTTGAGTGTGGTCTATCCAAACATAAAGATAGACCAAAGGATTGCTCCACTGGGGAGATTGATGGGACGATAGCTCAGAGGTAATATGAACATGGCTAGCGTCTAATGAGACTGGTTTGAATAGTCATTGCGGGAGTATGCAAGTAGACCTAATGATTGCTCCGTTGGGAGGAATTTTGAGGATCCATCATCCATTGCGTATCCGGGATTTTTTGGTACGGATGATGGCTATTTACAAAAATTTATGACGAAAGAGAAAATATTGCACATAGGCATTTGCTGGAGATGCCAGATTGCTGAATATATCTATTCAGAGGTCATCTCAACATGATAGAATATGATTCTCGATCTTCGACAATCGAGAAAATATTGCTCATAGGCACTTGCTGGGATGAAGAACCAAGAATTGATTTGTTCATCTGGGTTGTGGACTTATTACCCATGGCGTACTTTAAGTACAGATAATAAGTTAAAACGACTAGCACTATCAGGGATTATGCGAACGTGATAGTAGGACGTCGAAGAGAAGAACTTCACTCAGAGGTAAAGTGGACATGGAAATCGATAGCCAAAACTCGGAAGGTTTGTTCAGAGGTAATATGAACATGAACTGATCTATAGCAACAACTTGAAAGGTTTGCTCAGAGGTCACTTGGACATGGCAAATTCAGCCGAGAAAATAAAAATATTTGGACAACAGTTCAGAGGTAATATGGACGTGAACTCATGTCCGAAAAATTTACTAGGGAGTGATTTTCTGAGTGGGGATAGTCCTGAAGGTTGCTCATCTGGGGAGACACCGTCTTCTCTTTATAAATACAAAGTGATGACTTTGGCATCAATCAACTCCTGGATTTTTCTTTTTAGCACATATCATGCCTTCGTGGGATGATGAATATATCGATGAAAGAGACAATAATCTGGGTCATCGACTTTGTCGGCCCTCTCAGGGTATCTGATGTTGGGTAGCCGAAGTTTGTTCTCCTTCATCAATATTTTAAAGATTTCAGTGATGTCATCCTCATTGAAGGAGAAAGTCCCCTTTGGCTTTCGGGCTCCCGATACCTGAGTCGTATGGTCCTCAGGAAAGATGGTCACAGTTGCATCATCTTTGGACTCAGAGGGAATTTTACCCCCAACTTTGGATGTTGTTCTATTTTGTCGAGGGAGACCATCCCCAGACATGTCATTTTCTGGTTCTTCTTCTTCTTTTTGTTTGCGTTTGTCCACAGAAGTTGATTTAGAAGGACCTGCCTCTGGTGTTACAGGATCAGACTTTAAAGGTTTGGAGTTTGCAAGAGGTATGGTAAACCCTAACCCAAAACGATTTTGTTGACAGTATAGATCACCATGCAACGGTATTCGTCTGCCTTTTCCATAGTTGAGGCCTCGCTTCAACTTCAGATCATAACCCATGTTTTACATAATCCTCAAAGCCTGAGGGCTATATCTGTAGATTTGTATTTTCCCAACATCAGGCTCGCGAGCTTCTTCTTGTACAATCGGTCTATTCTGCATTTGACCAAAGATTATTTGATGCTGATCGTTGCGAGTCGGTGGAATAATAAAGACAGATTCTTCATGTGGCCCATATGTCATGATGACGTTAGGTGTTGACGCTACTTCCCATATGATCTCCCCACGCTTGGTAGTTAGGAGAACTGAATCCTGGTTATGACCCCTGTCTTTGCGTTTCTGGATCAAAAAATTACACAAATCAGGGAGATTAGTAGAAGAAAAAGAAGGTTTATTCTGCCTTTTTACATCAGTAGGTCTGTGGAGATTGGGAACCATAATCCTTTCTCGGCCATAGGAATACAGTAGTCCGCCCATGTGAGTAGCATACGATCCATCATCCTTCTGCGGAGCGTATTTTCCCGTAAAGCGGGTCTTCTTTACGCGAATGGGCTTATCCTGGCATAATCTGGAGCTTTGCACAGATTCACGTAAAACAGGGGGAGTCCTCAAACATCCTCCAGCGTCACACGTATTCTGAAGAGCGGGCAACTTCTTCTCTTGGTGGCGTACAACTCTAGCGGTTGGGAGATTCGCCACTCTTTTTCCCTTGATGTGATCCAAGGGTCCACCTGCCACATTACAGATGGAAGATGCATTTTTACGCGCAAGGTGCGTTTGAAATTTTTGAATTGGCGCTGAGGCTTTGTCAGAAATTTTGTCTGCCATGTCACAGATGGGAGACGAAGTTTTATGCGCAGGGCGCGTTTGAAATTTCTGAATTGGCACTGAGGCCTTGTCAGAAATTTTGTCTGCCACGTCACAGAAGGGAGACGAAGTTTTACGCATAGTGTGCGTTCTAGACTTCTGGATTGGCACTGAGGCATTGCCAGAAGCTTTGTCTGCCATGTCACAGACGGAAGATGGGTTTTTATGCACAGAGCGTATAGGTTGTGATGTCACAACCTTGTTGATCGGAGAGAGAGCCCACAGAAAGGGTAGAGGATGTCCGAGGCATCCATACTTTACGCAGCTTCCTGTTGTCCTGGACAGAGAGGAAATGAGAGCTACCCCCTGCGCGAAGCATGTCTTCATAAGCAGATTGGTCGAATTGGACGACCAACGTCTTCTTCGTCGATCCTACGGATACAGCATCGTGTTGAGCAATGGCTTTCTCGTCATATGAGAAAATAGTCCCCAGCAGAGTCGCCATCTTGTGTTTGATGATAAATAGAAGAATAAAACTAGGTTTATACGAAGCCCTTTCTTTGTTTACAAACAAGAAAAAAAAGAGTACAATTAATCCTATACGAGGATGTTAATTACAATAAAAATGATTCTGGAGAAATATTGCTATAGGAGTCTGATCTGCGGTCGATCACTTTGTCCCTTGGACCACACGATGAAGAAGAAGTGCTGTAGAAGAAGAAGAAGAAGCTTCAAAGATTGCATGAGGGATTGAACTCTCGTTGCCAAAATTGTCAATCAACACTCTATGTATGTGCTCTCTCTCTCTCTCTCTCTCTCTCTCTCTCTCTCTGATCTTCTCACTTTTCGACCGTTTTTTGACCTTTTTTCTCCTGTGACCGGAAGTCTCTATTTATAGAGCTCGATCACAGTAACTGACCAGTCGGCGTAGAAGCCAATTAGTGGAGAGAGTTGCACCTTTTATGCGGTGGTTATAATAACTGCTACCCACGTCTGAATGATCTCCTGAATCCGCGTGTGACGCCTGTCCCATTATGAGGTAATACGTATAATCGCTCATCGAAGATCACGACATACAAGCCACGTAGCTAACTGTCCCTCGTGTAGAGATGGTTGGCATAAAAGCCAAATAACTATCTCGTTGGCATAAAAGCCACATAGCTGTCTTGTTGGTGTAAAAGCCAAGTAGCTGTCCTGTTGGCGTAAAAGCCAAATAGCTGTCTTATTGGCGTAAAAGCCAAATAGCTATATAATAGGTAACCAGCATAAAGATAGCCAATCATCCCTCCTTGACTGAGGTCACGAGCGTATTCTGGGCCAAATAGCCTTATCACATACCTTGCAAATATAGCCTGATTTGGCGTATTTCGAGGAGATAGCATACGGCGTACTCCTATAGTTAAAAATAGCCTGGTTGGCGTAATATGCAGGGATAGTGATGTGAGCATATTAGCCCTAATTTTAGCTCTCCCAGTCATTAAAAGTAGAACCAAATCTCGTGCATTAAATGCAGAGATCTGCCCCCATCTCGCGCATTAACTGCAGAGATGTGCCTCAAGTTCTGTACGAATAACAGCTTTTGACGTGGCATTTGGTTTTGTCTCATCTTGAGCGTAAAGGCTCATTTCTGCCTGTATAAAATAGGCAGCGTATTCCTTGAATGCGTAAAAATGACTTGTATCAAGGATATGCCACTAAACGACAGTCTGGGGCTCTGTGCATAATCATTATTACAGCCGTCCTCTCGATCGTCGTGCAGTACTCTTTGTCAGGAGTCAGGTTCACTGTTCTGTCTGACAGGTTCATTCGAGGAATACGAAGAGTTCCTCGTACAACTTCACGCTGCATTAAAAGCAGACATAGTTTACGCTGGAGGGAGGTGTAGCAACCTTTTACGCCAAAACAGCCTTGAAGCGATGCTTTACGCGGGCAGTTCTGAAGTCATGTTTTACGTCATACAACGCTGAAGCTCTGTTTTACGCGTATAGTTCTGAAGTCATATTTTTATGCCACATAGCGCTGAAGCTCTATTTTACGTAATTTTTATGCATATTTTATGCGTATAATTCCCCAACGTATTTTTTATGCTTCTACAATTATAAGTTACATAAAGGTCAAAATAGATGACTGGCACGTCTAGAACAAGGGTGTAAAGTTTGTAGGAAGGCAATGGCTAGTGTAATGCTCCAATTATCGAAGCAATGGTAAGGTGCACTAAGTGATATAAATATTATAAAATTATCTAAAATACAGTGTTCTATCTCTAATTGGATTCAAACTAGCCATAGTCTCTCTATCTAAGCCAAGTAGGCCTAATTTTGGATGAGGGAGTTTATAATAGGTGACCGTGCAGTAGGCGTCGCGCGAGCAGAGTCTTGAAGCACCTATTTTCTTTCCTCTCCCCAACCAACTTGTGAGTGGCTATACTTCAATTAGTTGATCCTTCTTCCAAGTCTTTACATCTAAAATCTTGTCTTCTTGATTGTTCCGATCATACGATGCCATAATAACTAAAAGATGTCAAGATAAAATAGAATAGACTTGGATTACTTATGCTTGTCAATAAACTTGTGAACGGTTATCTTGTTGCATGCTAGTTTACTTTGTCACCCTCACATTTCCATCCAAGGGTAGTTTGGTAATTATCATGGGTATTGATTATTTTAGGATTATTATAATTAATATTTGTGCATGACTGATTTATTTATTTTATTGTATTAATAATTATTGCTAGTGTAGACTTATTTTGGACTTGTGTAGTAGACCTAACCATTTAATTAGAGAACATGAACAAACCTTTGGACTAGTCTAAGTTGAGCCCATGAATTAGGCCCATGGATTAAAAAACATGATTAATTAGTGAAACCATTAGACTAGAATCTTTCCTCCCTAATTATTTCTTTATGAGAGGCCCCAAGGGGTATTTGTGACTTTGTACATTGCTTGGGGAGGGGTTTATGACCAGCCATAATTGAGAGGAGAGAGAGTGCTCTCATGTTAATTCTTTCCCAAAATTCTAGATCTACTTTTTCCCCTTCCATTTTCCCTCCATTTCCCCATCAATTCTCCATCAATTCTTTTCAAATCTCTTTCTAAATTCATTATTGAAGCCTCTACATCAAGGATCTACAAGCAATGAGCAAGAAACAAGAAGGAGAAGGCCAAGATCTACAAGGAGAGGAGCTACTTGCCATTTGGGACCTTTTCATTGGGAATCTATCTTCCAATAGGTACAAATCAGTTTTCCCCCTTCCTATAGACTATAGATCTGAGTTTTTACCATGAGAAACCACCCCACATGCATAGGTTACCCATAGGTTTTGATTTGGAGTCATTTGGAGACCTACGGTGAAAGTTATGACCATTTTTAGTGCCAATTTTGGGGGAATTATGAGATTGGCACATGTAGTGCTTGTCAATGGATCTAATAGATTTAATTGACCCTTGATTGTTTGTTTGTATCTTGTGTCGTGTCCACAATTGGATACGTGTGGGCTGAATCTCGTTAATTTGACAAAACGGTCGATTTTGGGGGGATTTCTCCGACACGGGGTCATGTGCATATCACATGATGACACGGACACGTAGACACTCTAATTTATATACGAATTGTTCACAATTTATGTATGGGGCTTGTACGTGTCCTTCGGGATATGTTTGGTTGTAAGTTGGGGGCCGTATCGCAAGCGTATCATAGAAAAGTGTAATACGAGTGCGGTGCACCCCATGTGTTTGTTGTTTGGCCCATTTGTCACACCCCGATCTCCCGCAGGCAAATCAGCCGTTCCCGCTAGGCGGGAATCACCCTCGCCAGCGCTCCCGCGGAACGATCGCTTGACCCATCCGAGCGTGACGCCGCACGAGCGTGATCCATGTCCGTGCAAGACCATGGTTCATTGGCTGGCGGCAAGAGTTCTAAGCCACAGAGTCACACAGATTTGTCCGAGTGCAGCGGAGTCATAAACGCATAGCGATTTGATAACAAGTTCACTGAATCGACAATATAGCGGAAGCATTGAAACACAAATTGAAGTAAAGCAAGCTCTTTTATTGATATAAACATGTGTTACAGGCGGCGTATAGCCGAGATTTTAAGTCTCTCAAGCCTCTCTCTGAAACAGTAAAAGCGTGCCAAGTGGCTACAGTTGTGAAATGATTGTACAGACGATGTTCAGGCGATATTCACAATATTATATCTTGTATATGTGCTTCAGTTCCGGACGCACCGTTGCTTCAGAGTGATCTTCACACCTTAGCACGCACGAAGGAGGCATCCGTAGCGAACGAGGTTTTCCCGCACCCTGCATACAAACTGGTGGATTATCAGTACATTGAATGCACTGGTGGGGAAGCTACTCGCCCGCTCGACAAATCCAAACACGTAATACAGGTTCTGTGCACCAACTATTAAGTTATCTTTCTAGTTGCCTTAGGATCAGTTTTATGCAAATATTGAATAGCCTAACTCGTGTGGCAGTGCGCCGTGCGACATGAGAGAAAACACGGCAAGACTTACTATTTTACCTTCCCTGTCCAAGGCAAACATTATTAATTCATGCACGGGCAAGTATAACATTCAAGAGGCATAGCATATACAAACACGATGTTTTGGGCAAGATTACGTTACAAGTATATGATTTACAGGAGTATCAGGTGTGTTGCATACAATAATTTACTTGAAATATACTTGACACCGCTCGGTGTCTTTTTACCTGACTATCAGAATCACCTGCACAACTTACCATGCCTTCTCTGCCACGAAGACACAAGTTAGTATGCAACAGGTTCAAATATACTTGATGATCACTGGCTTGATTGCCATAAAGGACTAGTCTGTGACGAAGATGGTTTGCTACGTGCAAATACGAGAGGCACCGCATACCACCCCGTCCAAGTACGTGAGACTAAACGTGAGTTCCGTCCGGAGCCGAAACGGTGCGAGTGCCCCAGCAGCCGCCCGCAGGAACTATACCTTGTGCACAAGTTGTCCGTGATCGAACAATAACATTCATTCGCCCGAAGGCTACGTGATCCGCCCGGAGGCTACGTAATTATCGCCCGGAGGCTACGTGATTTATCGCCCGAAGGCTACGTGATTATCGCCCGGAGGCTACGTGAGTATCGCCCGGAGGCTACGTGAGTACAAGACAAGCAGTATTCCATGATTCATTTATATTGCATCTACGTTCCATTCATGCATTCAGGATTGAGCTTATACATTGCACGATATAATAACGTTAGACATTCGTAGCAAGCAAGCATGTGTTTCTAAGGAACATAAGTAAACACGTTTTTGCTCGGACCCGAAGGTAAGCCGAGAGTTAAAACCGTTAGGGACTTAGCATGCGAGGGTCTGAATACAAGCAGTATTTCAATTTCCATGTTCTAGCATAAGCAATACAAGTTGGGATTATTCCCTTAGCTAGGTGCGTTGGATTCTTATTAGCATGCAGGGGGTGATTCACCTAGCGACTAGTATGAACATTCCAGATTTTATGTGTGCTAGCTAAGCAAAGACAAGTTCACCGTAGCCACCCACCTTAGCGATGATTCGCCTCGGTAGAGCGATACGTCAAGCGAGCCTCTGAAAGCCTAAGTCGGATTCCTGTAGGGACAAGTCTGGATATCCTTTGCTTCTTGTTTGAGGTAAAACGGGTCGGGACAATTGTACTATTGCCGTTTGCAACGGCAGTCCGCTTGAGCGGAACGGGGTGTTACACCATTTCCCTATATGTACATGTGTAATTATGTATATGTAAGCCCTTTATATGTTATATAGTTTATGTATTAGGGTGATTTGGATTTACGTATTGGTGGGTGTCTATTTGTGCATACTATAGGAGTATCTAGATATATAGAGCTATGTTTACATGTTTATATATATATATATATATATATATATATGTTGGTGTGTATATATGCATGTGTTAATTTATATCTATATACTTATTTATATGTATGTGTATATCTATATGTTTTGGTATCTATATATTAGTGTTTGATAGGTATGAGGGGTAGTACATGCATCTATGTATATAGATATTTAGATATCTATGTGTGTGTACATATATATAGATATATACTTAGAGATTGTTAGTGTATTTGTGTATGTGTGTCTGTGTGACTTGGAGGGTTGAGCATCTCTATCTAGCAGTGGAGATCACTGCCAATGAAGAAATAGCAGCACAGTAGGCAGCAACCTTCAGGAAACAGAGTACTGCAACAGAAGGCATTGCACAGTAGGGAGCTTGGAGCTGCTGTATAGAAATGACAAGGAGGAGGTGCAGCTACCAGAGCTCGAGTCCACTGTGCAGCAGAGAACTGCTCGAGCACAGTGGTCAGCAGCCCCGTACTCAGCAGCAGTCGAGCTAGAGACTGTACAATAATGCATAGCATAAGGCATTCACTGCATTGAATAGAATGCAGAGGGATGCATCAGTACCAGTGTGCATACTGTGTGGAGATACTCACCTGAGACCCGACACGAAGATTCAACCATTCTGTGCAGTGCACACCTAATCGAGCAGCAGCAACTGACCTGCAAACTGCAATTGACCTGAAGATAACAACAGCAACTGATTTGTAATGGACAACAAACTGTAGAGTCTTCACCAATAGAGCAGTAGTTGGAGTCCCTCCACTGTGCAGATTTAAGGTATTTCAACCCAACTCAGTAGCAACCATCAGGTATCAGTAGAAGGGATTCTTGGTATATCAGTTCAGAGTTGTTCTTCAGTGGTTGTTTTAGTTGTTTAGTTAGAGTCAGTTAGTGTAGTTTCAGTTTCAGGTATCATGGTCATGGTGTAGTTAGTATGTATATAACTATGTATACTAGTTTTAATAGTAGTAAGTGAGTAGTAGAGGTACTAGGTGATTATGTTAGATATGTATATTAGTATAGGTAATATATTAGTTTAGTATACTTGTTAGAAAATAGTTAGTTTATTTAGTTAAGGTGATGGTTAATTAGTTTAAGAGATTAGTGTATAGTTAGCAATTAGTTTGAGGTATCTATTTATATCTATTGTGTTTAGTTTTAGATTACCTTGAGATACCAAGGTATCACCAAGGTATGGGTCGATACCCCAGGGTATTGAGTTTGAGTATCAGGGTAATTGCGATACGCATTGGCACAAGGCCAAGGTATCATAATTAAATTGTTTTGAGATATTATTATTATATATGACTTATGTATATATATATAAACCTATTTTCATATTAGAAAACTTGCGTATCTTAGGATACGACTTCTTGAATGCACTATGGTGTGTTAGCTTAGCTAGTTTAGCATAGTTTCATAATATATCGACTTAGTGACTTAGCATTAGACTCTTGCAACATAGAATGCATTGGTTTGACCTAGAAACGGCGTATCAACCTAGAATTGCATTAACTTTATTTATTTTTATCATGGAACCTTGTATTGATGCAACATACCATATATAGGTTGTGAGACACTAGCTTGGGCATCGAGAGACACACTTTGCTCAGGACTTCAGGCGAGTACATTTTTCTGTTTATTTTTAATTCATAATATTGTATATATGCATGTTCTAGATTAGTATACATTGATTTCCGACACAGTAATTTCACGGACTGGTGCTATATGGATCCCGTCAGGAGGTGTTATCCCCTACCGTGTGCAACGAGTACCTAATGACATATATTTTATCATGTGCATCGGGTATTGACTTTCATGTGCTTCTTGTGCATCCACTATTTCGTATACTAGTGTGACTATTGTGATCATGTACGTAATATGTCATGATTGGATCCTTGAGTATTGGTTGGGGAGGGGGAGTGTCACTACCACATTTTAGAAAAAAGGGTATTTTAGTAATTTCCTATTTAAATAAATATTGTGCATGGTAAATAATTTTTGTTGTATTATTTAATTATTGTTGGATGTTATTTAATTATTTTGGACTTATTTTAGTAGACCCAACTAGTGTAGTTTGGACCCATGGACCAACATGAATTAAATAGTTAGATTTGGCCCATTTAGAAAGCCCATAGTTAAGGAGATGGATTAAATTAATTAAGTGATTAGACTAGAAGCTTCCTTCCTTACTTATTTCTTCATGAGAGGCCCCAAGGGGTACATTGGATATTTTATAATTGCTTGGGAGAGGGGCAAGGCCGGCCTATTAAAAGAGGGAGAAATTTCTCTCTCCTCTCATTCTCATTCCCATTCCAAATCTAGATCTAGAATTTCCCACTCCCAAATTCCCTCCATTCCCATTCCAATTCTCTACCAAATTCATTCCAAATTCTTCCCAATTCACCATTAGAGAAGGAGGAAGCAAGGATCTAGAAGAAGGAAGCAAGGATCTACAAAGAGGAGCAAGGATCTACAATTTGGAAGCAAGTTCTTCTCAATTGAAGGTTTCATTGGGAATCCATCTCCCAATAGGTATAATTCAGATTTTCCCATTTAAATAGCTTCTAAATCTGAGATTTAATCATGTAAAATTAACCTATATGTATGTACTACCCATAGGACTTTGTTTTGTGTTCATAGGAGACCCATGGAGAAAGTTATGATGCTTTTTGTGTTAATTTTGTTGGAATTCCGAATTTACATTTTGTTGTGTGTATCAATTGATCCTATAGATCAATTGGACATAAGATTATATGTTTGGGGCTAGTGTCGTGTCCATAATTTGGTATATGTGGTTCGTATCCCAACTATTTGGTGATACGTGTCATTTTGGGGGTTTTTCCTCCGACACGGGGCTTTGAACATGTCGTATTTTGACACGGACACATAGATCTACTTTTGACACTTTGATTTATTCATAAATGTTATTTGTGATTTGTTTGTATCCTTCGGGGTGCAATTGGTTGTGTGTTGGACTCGTGTCACATGCGTATCCTAGATCTAGTGGGATACGGTGTGATACTCTCCAATTGTGTGGATTTTTGAATAGATCTAATTATGTATGGTTTAAATTTTTCAATTATAATTAGTAAATATATATAGATATTATATATTTATTTTGTGTATTTATTATAGTAATTATTGTAGCATAGATCTATATATTTTTGTGTGTGCTAATATGATGTACAAATATAATATGTAGCTTTCTTGCATGTAATTATATATGTACTTATGTTAATAGTATAAATTATACATAAATATTTTATAAAATATATTTATGTGTTTAATTGTGTAATTATATTATTTATAATTATTATGTAATTATTTGTATATTAATGTATATATATTTTAGGTGTGCTTCTAGCCATGTAAAATATGAACATTAATATGTGCATGTGTTGTAACTATTAGTATTTAATTATAAGTTTATATGTGCATATATATATAAGTATATAATTATTTATTTATATATATGTATTGTGATTATTATTGCATATATATATATATATATATATATATATATATATATATATATATATATATATATATATATATTTATATTTTTATTTGTTTTGGTGACAGTGGTTTCTATGACAGTGAAACTGTCATTATTTGGTCTGAACAGCAGCCGCTGTACAGTGGTCAGCATTAATGACAGATCTGTCATTAATGCTGCGGCAGTTTTGAGCGGCAACCTTTCAGCGACGTTTTTTTGTGACAGTTTGAAACTGTCAGCAAACTGTGACAGCAGCGGTTTTGTATATGGAGTTTCTGCGACGAATTTTCAGTGACAGTCAAGACTGTCACTATTAAACCTGTTTTTATTTTATCTTGTTTTGTTCACTGTTTTCAGTGACGCTTTGACAGTTTTAAATTATATTTTATATATTATTATTGTATATATATATATGTGTATATATATGTGTTTTGTGAGGTATAATATTTGTAATAATATATTATGTTATTTGTATACATATTGGTTTGTATATATATTATTTTAGGGTATATATTATTTGTATTAGTAGTATACTTTGTGTGAGTATGATTTGGGATCTAATTTTTATTCCTAAATTGTTGTATTTTATTTCTATATTATTTATATAGATTTCTTGTGAGGTTGACCTTGGTTTGACCATGTTTGACTTTAGTTGACTTTAGAGTTGACCATAGTTGACTTTTAACTTAGAATTTATTTATTGACCTAGGAGTTGACTAGTTTGACTTGTTCTCTTTCCGGGATCTTGTATTAATATGGTATTCCATATCTAGGTCTTCGAGGCACCGAGTCAGACATCTGTGAGACTGTTCTTTGGATTTCAGGCGAGTACATTCTCTGATAGTTTCTCATTTATGATATCCTCTATGTTCGTTGTATCTAGTGTAGATTTACATGTTTCTCTCGACACTATGGTTACACGGATTGGTATATCCGGATCTCGTCATGAGATGTTATTCCTTGGTATATGGTGTATATGGTGCAAGTATTATTTCATTGGTTATCTTGTACATGTACAGACACCGATTCTCGGGGAGACTAGCTATCTTCTTGGGGAATATAGTGCCATAGCATACCGTGGTTGGATCTATTATACCAGTTGGGGGTGGGGAGTATTAGTATAGATATGTGATCAAATCCCTATTGAATAAAGTATTGGTAAGCGAATAGTATTGATCATGCACCGCACGTATGATTAGCCAGGCCGTATTGTATCTTGCCCAAGCCGATCACATGTTAAGCTAGTACTCACACACTTAGTCATTAGTATTATTGTTTCATTGGCATATTGTTCATTATTGTATTTCTTTCCAGTATTTCCTTATTGTCTATATATCTCTTGTATCTATTTTGTGCATCTTGTTTATCTACAGCTATTTACTGTTACATAGTTTTTATCATGGATTAGAACTGCTGTTAGAGATGTACTCTGCTCCTTTCCTGACTGGATATATTTTTCCAGATGACACTGAGGAGTACCCTACCTATTATGGACCCCAGGATGTTATGGGTTTAGATTCGGAGACCCTGGCTCAAGAGGGACTTATCCCAACTGAGACAGTTGACCCTGGAGTGTAGCTTGTAGTATGATAGTATTCTTTTGTACTGGATTTGTCTCCAGCTTATTTTTGTTACTCTTCAGACTCATTGATGTATTATTTTAAACTCATGAGTTGATGACTATTCTATTCTTATCTGATTCGTGTTCATTCTATCTTAGTTCTGTGATTGAGTACACTATCTTTTGGTGGTTCATTATATTAGATAGACTTTCTAGACAGCGTTCTACCGCCGATTCTGCGGCGTAGGCTGGGCGTTGTTTTCGACTAGTACCCTTACCCCGGGTACGGGTCGTGACAGGGAGTAGGAGTTGGTTATGTGATCAAAGCCCTCTTGATCTCATGTGCATGTCGATTATACACCTCACGTATAATGGAGTTACCTTTATACCTCATGTGCAACCTAAGTCGATCACATAACGAACTCGCACTCTAAAACACATAGTTAGTATTTTTTGTTCTCTACTTGCATTTATTCTTGTTTTACTTCCAGATTTATTGTGCTTATTGCCTGTTCACTTGTATTGTATATTCTTTCTACTTGTGCATCTTGTATCATTTTTCTATTGCTTGTTATATATGCTCGATTATGTTATTGGAACTGCTTTCAGAGGTATGTACTTCGCTCCAATCCTGACTGGATATATTTTTCTAGATGATTGGCTAGAGGAGCTGTGTCCCACACACTACGGACCTCAGAAGGGTGAGACTTTAGAGGACACTCCCCTAGAGCCAGAGGACAAGTACCAGTGACCGAGGAGGTCTAGTTTTGTTTAGTTTTTGTATTAGACTATTATATTTGAGGAGATTCACAGATGTACTATTATATCATATTGTGGATTATATCTTTCTTTCCTTCGCTATTTCCGTTCGTGCATTATTTCTTCCTTAGTTGGTTTTGTGATTGAGATTGATATATTTGTGAGATATCATATTGCTCCTCCGTTTGGAGTTGAGATGATTGACAGGTACCATATTATATTGTTGAGATGTTAGATAGTTAGAAATGACCCAGATATCGTTCTACCGCCGATTCTGCGGCGTAGACTGGACGTAACCACGTACTCGTGCCCGAATATCAGGGTGCGGGTCGTGACACGCTTAGAATGTTCTTTTATCATGTATCAATTCTAGTTAGAACAATATTCTTCTATTATTGTGCTATGTGTAGAATACTTTACTATGAGATAAATAATCAGATGCCAGTCAGATCATGCCATGTTACTTATCTCGTGCTTGTATTGCCATGAATTGCCTCGATTGATAGCCTAGTATAGACTTCGCATGGTCACGGACAACTTGTGCACAAGATCTTAGTTCTTGCGGACGGTCGTTGGGGCACTGGCACCGATCCGATCCGGACGAAACTTGTGCACAAGGTCTTAGTTCCAATTTCTTAAGGTCATAATACCATTCCATTCCTTGTATCACCACCATGGGCCACAACTAATTTTTAGCATCTAGCTATGTATTCCATAAAGTATTCCAGAGAATTAGAATCAAACCATCTTTCTAACTTCTAATACTTCTAAATTACTGCTACCTTAAGCAAAGGTAAGATTTTATTAGTTCTAGGCCCTAATACTATATTCAATTCTCATGCTAACAATCTATACTAGCTCTAGCATATAGGAATAACCTATCTACCTACCCTACTAAGGGTAACCATCTTCTCAAAACTTTATATCCAGTATGTCTTCTTCCGCCTTGACAAAGATATGCTTCTGGAGGAAACACCACTCACGAACGTCCATCTCTCTGAAATAGGGAGAGATAATAAAAAATAATAAAGAAGTTAAGGGGAATGAACGCGCACAATTATGAAGTCCAAGGGCGATAATCAAATGCTAAAGAAAAATTGTAAATCGGTTGTGGATTGAGATACTAATATTGCCCAAGGGCGTTAATCAAATACTAAAGAAAATTTTAAATCAGTTATGGATTGAGATACTAATATTGCTAATCCCGATTATAGGCTCGCTCGGTACCGTAAAGTAACCAAAACGATTTAATCAGGATCTGCATGGGCCACCACACCCAGTCAGCAGCTTAGTTAGCGTACAGTCAGCACATGCGGGCTCCAACCATCAGCCCCTCTCTCCTCTCTATATATGTAGGTGTGGTTAATTCTAGGATTTTTATTCTTGCCGAATTAAGAGGAGAGAGAGAGAGAGAGAGAGAGAGAGAGAGAGAGAGGGGTTTATGGAGGTTCTCATCTATGGTTTCTCGATCTTCTACAAGCCATACCTCCTAGCTCCGGACTCCAAATGCGTCCCCATTTCTTGTGTTGGAACCATCTCGAGGTATAGTTTCTGAATACCTAATTTATTTTTATAAATTATGAACCTAAATTTTTGAAAAATTAGTGGATTTTTGGTTGTCCAAAATCTGACACATTTTGGTGTTTTTGAGATTTTGGGAGATCCCGAACTCAGAATCGTGAGACGTTTAAAGTTTCTAAAATCTGACATGACAAAATATAACATATATTTTATTTAGAATTAAATATGCTAGTTTACTATTCTGTAAAATTTGTGCAACCAAGAAGTAACTAGAAAACTACTAAAAACTGTCATATGTGCGCCATATGGGCGATAATTCCTCACCGGTTCGAGATTTGGTAAAACCGTCGATTCCAGCATTATATAGAACTGAAGTCTATAGAATTTCATAAAAAAAATCTTAGTTTTGTGTCGGTTAACTTTTTGATCAACAGAATGCCTCGATTTGCGTGCCACGGATTTCGAATTCGTAAAATTAATTTTCTTTAAAACCAAAATCTAGGATTAGCCTTAAAATTAGAATATAATTAAATTAAATTAATATTTTAAGTTATTTTATTCAGAATTAAAATAGATTAGACTAGAAAACCTATCCAACCACTTTTGTAGATCTAACTTGTTTAATTTATATGACGGATAAATCAGACGACATCTTGAGTTACGATTTCATCCTTTTTCGGAGCAGGCAAGATACCTTGCCAACTTTGTACAATTTATTTATATGCATTGTTCACATTATTTTTATGTGTACATGTCTCTATTTCTATTCTGCAAGTATACCTTGCCAAATTTGTACATATATTTAACAGTTTTTTTATTTTTTTTTTGTCTATCCATAATACCGTTAAGTTGATTGCACTATTATTTGTTTAAGTCATAGTTGTGCATGCTAGTTTTTGCTTTTAATTTCATATCATAGATGTATATTGTGATAGGATGTCTTGGAGTTATTGTGAACACATGCTTAGGCCCATGTTTACTAGACTTGTTGCTCTCGTACGTCGTTATATGCACCATTGTTTACTTGTACTACCCTCAAGTCATTGTCATATTTTTAGAGATCGAGCCACGGGATGGGAAGAACGAGTATACGTGTATGAACTGCTTTTTCTTATTTTGTTTTTATTTTAACCTAGTGTCCACGAAGGATAGGGTTATGTTGTTATCCTAGTGGCCACGAAGGTCTATGGTTTAACTCATCTAGCCGTACTTCGCTGAGAGCTATGGTGGTTTGATCTCGTTTTCTGTTGACATTTCACACATATGTAGTTGTTCTTATATACACACCATGATTAGCGTAGTTTCAAAATTTGTATAATCAAATCTTGCTTAGTTTCATGATACTATTTATTTATTGTACATTCGGCATGATTCTATGTATCTTGTTACGTCCCTCTGAGGACCTGGTCCCTTTCCAGGTGTAGACGATCATGACTATTTGCAGGAGCACAGACCAGGACTTTCTACTTCATTCTCTTCGAGGAGGTCTTCCCTTCGAGCATCTTTGAGCATTAGATGATGTATTTATTATATTTTCTTTCATATTCTAGTTTGGTAGTGGATTTGTCTTCACCAAACTATTAGTTCTTCTATTATTTCATACTTGGTTCATTGTCATATTTGGTTATTTATTTCTATTCGATTTTGTGGATGAGATTAGTATTGCATGTGACCTATGATATTATATATACAACTTGTGAATTGTTATTCATAATACCAGCGTACTATGTGTTATGGTTTTCATATATTGGAGTTGTCATAGACATACGGTTGACATGCTTACGTATTCCTAGTCCTACGTATTTTGGGACTGGGGCGTGATATATTTTTGTGGTGGCCCATGCAGGTCGAGAATATATTGTCTCGGTAACATTACTGTATCGAGCAAGCCTGCGAATATGATTAGAGTATAGGATCTCATCAACTTATTTAAATCACCTTCCTTAATTTTATTTCGAATTCTCATTTGACTGCTTGAATTACATCTTGCTTGATCCTTTCACAACGTCAATCTTATCTTTTCTTTCATGCTTGATAGAGGTTAGAAAAGGTGACTTGTACTAGGTATATATGCTTAATTGGTCAATTACACTATTAGTTGAGTTGTTATACAGATTTAATTATTGATATAAAACTAAGGATGCTTCATTTCCACATTACGTTATCGTTCTTTATATACTGAATGATTGCTCAGGTATCTACTCCCGTGATGGTGTGGATCATGCTTAGTCTCATCCTATGCAACACCGATATCTTGACTTCTGCTTTTCTAAGTATAAATTTATCGTTACCAAGAACATAGTTCTCATCCATTGCTACACCACCACTTATAATACTATCACTGTCTTTCAACGTTGAAGTCGAATCTGAAACATTTACTAAGCCACAAGCAATATCAGACTTCACTACTGAAGTATTTACATATTCATGACTATCAGTTTTGCGTACATCTTCCACGACTCTCATCTAGGGGCAGAGATGGCCATGGCAAATAACGGCAATTGTTCCACCCATTTTTTTAAGAAAAAAAATTAGTTATAGATAAGTTTTAGCATTGCCCTCGCTAAAATTCTCTTTTGAGCTACTATCTCAAATTGTCTTTACTTTCCTAAAGGGCCTTGTACATATCTGATCTAAAGGGCCTTGTACAGATTCAATTATTGATATGAAACTAAGGATTCTTCCTTTGCACATCTCGTTATCGTTCTTTATATACTGAATGATTTCTCAGGTATCTACTCCCGTGATAGTGTGGCTCATGCTTAGTCTCATCCTATGCAACACCGATATCTTGACTTCCGCTTTTATAAGTATAAATTTATCTCTACCAAGAACACAGTTCTCATCCATTGCTACACCACCACCTACATTACTATCACTGTCTTTCAACGTTGAAGTCGAATCTGAAACATTTATATCTAAGCCACAAGCAATATCAGACTCCACTACTGAAGTATTTACATATCCATGACTATCAGTTTTACGTACATCTTCCACGACTCTCATCTAGGGGCAGAGATGGCCATGTCAAGTAGCGACAATTGTTCCACCCATTTTTTTAAGAAAAAAATTAGTTGTAGATATTTTTTAGCATTGCCCTTGCTAAAATTCTCTTGCCTAAATGCTATAGACTAAAAACTACACCGTTTATTGTAGAAGGTTAAGTCAAATCATTTTTCACAAAACTCTATGCTTTTTATGGTGTAGGGTAAAAGTTAATTTGTCCATCTCTCTCTTTTTGGTGGCTTGGAGACTGGAGTTGGTGGCTTTGGTGATTTGGTCTATCAAATAACTGACTAAGTGGAGCAACCCAACAATCTTTTTATCTCTCAATGTAATTTCTCATTCATAGTTTGCTCTTTAGAATTTCTTCTCCTTTTGGTGTTAATTTGTAAATTTAGGACTTGTGAGTTGTAACAAATGTATATGAATACTTATGACTTTAATTGTTTGCTATGTTGCTTGTTCTCTGTTTTATGGACAATAAAAAGTGTCAATCGAGATTGGGAGGGATTTAAGAATTATTGTTGCTTGCATTTGAATTTTCTATCAAAAATCTCCATGCATTTTTGTTTGTTTGTTTGTATATATTCCTTTAAAGTTTCACCCAAGAACAATATGGTCAATGACAGAGACTATAACAATTTGCCACTATATTTTCTATTGTGATACCTTATTGGTATATCTTATAATTTTTTTGTCCTATCACTTGTTTTTGTTATCTAAAACTATTTTTATTCTTTTCATTTTCTACTTATTAGAACTTAAACTCTAAACTTTCAAAGTCAAAACTTAAACTCTAAACTAATATAAAATTCAAGTCTAAATTGCAGTATATATTTTCTAACGCGAATAGTCCTAAATTGTACTATATATTTTCTAAAACAAAAAATTACGTATAAAACATTACAATTTCATAAAATTGCGTTAGAAGTTTAGAAAATTTCAAGAAAAATATAAAAATATCCCTTTTAAGGACGTTTTAAGCAAAAGTCCAAAAATACCCTTAAATATGACGTTTGGGAACAAAACACTCGGAAGAGGGACATGTCCGGCACCAGGCTACTCGCGAAAGCTTTCGACTTCGTCGTCGTCGATGTCGACAATGCCATGTCCCGCGCCGCCCACCTCCACTGCTCCCTCTTCGACCCTGACCTCTCCCTCTTCCTGCTCCCCTTGGTCTCCTCCTCCTCTGACCCTTCCTTCCTCCTCCCCCTCGCCCGCACCGAGCACCTCGACACCCTCAACCGCATCGCCTACCTCGCCTCCCGCCTCGGCCGTCGCCACTGCCCCCATCGTCCCTCTCCCTCCGGCTTCGAGCACGTCTACTCCTACCGATCCTCCTCCTCTCCACCCCTCCCCCTTCATTCTCTCCGACAGAAAAATTCTTCTTCCTCCTCTCCGCAAGGGGCATGTGATTTTTGCTTAAAAACGTCTTTTTTAAGAACGCTTTTGGACTTCTGCTTAAAAATATTCTAAAAATGATGCTTCTATGTTTTCTTTTTTTAATTTTTAAAACTTCTATGCTTTGGACGTAATTTTAATACTTTATACTCAATTTTTTGTTTCTAAAATTTCAGAAGTAAGACATGGACCCGTCGGGTCCTATAGTAGGTATGTACTTTGACACACAAATAAATTCTTCATGGGCATCGGTCCAGCCAGCCCACGTGACACTCTACTTAACAAGGTCCGTATATTGTATCATCATATGTCCTCGAGGGGTAATTTTGTAACTCTACAAACAGAATACACTCTCATTCCAAAACCCTAACCGAGCTGACCTGTTCTATATAAACCCAGCCCTAGCCGTCATCTCTCCCCATTCCATTTCTCCAACAAGATGTCTAAGAGAGGTACTACTCTTGTCTCACCCCATCGAAAATTAGGGTTAGGGTTTCGTTGATCTTAGAATCAGGGTTTCTTTGATTCGATTGATAAGTTTTTTGATCATTTTAAATTTCTGTTCATTTGATTCATTGGAGTTTTTCCTCTCTTTTTACCTATGTAAAACATAAACTATCATGTCGAGTTCATTAATTTAGCAATCAATTATTATGTTCATAAAAAATAATACGTTGTCATTTTTTTTTCTAATTGTGGGAAAACGTTCAGATCTGCCAGTTGTATATTTTTTTCACAGTTATAATGTGAGAATTTTGTAGAAAATGCTGTTTTTTAATTACAAATGTAACGTTTCTGCAGCATATCGTCAGCAAAAATTATTATTTTTGATAATTAAAACTAGTTTGCTATACTTGTTGAATTGATGAGATTAATTTTTCAGCATAAATTTTCTTCTTTCTTTTTGTACTTTCAAGCTATAATTTTTTTGCTGGAAACTTCTTATAAAAGAAAAAGAATCCATTTTTACAAAATCCTTTTTATATGTAGGAAGAGGAGGTTCCGCTGGGAACAAGTTCCGGATGTCGCTGGGTCTCCCGGTGGCGGCAACTGTGAACTGCGCTGACAACACGGGAGCCAAGAACCTTTACATCATTTCCGTAAAGGGGATCAAGGGGCGGCTCAACCGTCTGCCCTCCGCCTGTGTTGGTGACATGGTGATGGCCACCGTCAAGAAGGGGAAGCCTGACTTGAGGAAGAAGGTCATGCCGGCTGTCATCGTCAGGCAGCGCAAGCCCTTCCGCCGAAAGGACGGCGTCTACATGTACTTTGAAGGTATAAACACTCTCCATATGTATCAGAGCCGGCCCTGAGTTCATGGGGGGCCTTATGCCAACTTTCAAAATGGGCCCCCATATAAACTGAAATAAAAGTAAATTAAAAAAATGATACCACCAAAGATTGAACCTTGAGCCTTGTGTATGAAGTTAAACATAACAATCACTGCACCACAATTCTTTTGTGTTAAGAGGCTCTTGGTATATACTACTATTTTTGATACAAGATCATTAGTATATATATGTTTAAACTAATTGTTTTGGACCCTCCTGGTTGTGGCCCTGGGCGGTGGTCGCCCTGGCTGTCCTGGGCCAGGGCCGACCGTGGTATGTATGATATCTCTGTGGTAATACAATGTAGGATATCAATGCATGTTTGTTTGTAACTAACTATTCATCGCTTACTTTGATATATATATATATATATATATATATATATATATATGGCGGGGGAGGTGAAAGACTCCCTAACTAGCTGGGGCAAACAAATTATGTTTGTAAATTCCATAGTTAACGTCACATATCAAGCTATTGGGTGTAGATGGCTCTATTTGTAAAGTAATTTGCTATTAGTTCCTCCACCCATAAGCTGTCTCATATTCCATTGCCTGGAGTAGCAGCGTTGTTGCTATTATCTTTTGGGACTGGCCATGAGACAAACATTTAGGTTCCATCGGAACTCATTTTCTCCATTCATAAGCTTTAAATTAATTTATATTAAGTCAATGTTGATGGGGATGATTTACTTTGAAGGTATAAACACTCTTCATATGTATGATATCTTCATGGTAATTCAACATAGGATATCAATGCATGTAGTCTTGTAACTATTCTTTGGTTACTTTGATATATATATATTTGGAGCAACTTCAGGACTAACTACAAAGGTGACGGTGGAGGTGGAAGACTCCCTAACTAGCTGGAGCAAATACATTATGTTGGTAAATTCCATAGTTTACATCACATATCAAGCTATTGGGTGTAGATGGTTCTACTTGTAAAGTAATTTTTGATTAGTAGCAGCGTTGTTGCTTTTACCTTTTGGGACTGGCCATGAGACAAACATTTAGGTTCCAGCAGAACTCGTTTTGTCCATTCATAAGCTTTAAAATAATTTATATTCAAGTCAATGTTGACGTGGGATGATTTACTTTGAAGGTATATACACACTTCATATGTATGCTATCTTCATGGTAATACAATGTAGGGTATCAATGCATGTATGTTTGAAACTATTAATCGGTTACTTTGATATGTATATTTGGATCAACTTCAAGACTAATTACAAGGTGACGGGGGAGGTGAAAGACTCCCTAACTAGCTGGAGCAAACACAATATGTTTGTAAATTCCATAGTTAACGTCACATATCAAGCTATTGGGTGTAGATGGCTCTACTTGTAAAGCAATTTGCGATTAGTTCCTCCATCCATAAGCTGTCTCATATTCCATTGCCTGGAGTAGCAGCGTTGTTGCTTTTACCTTTTGGGACTGGCCATGAGACAAACATTTAGGTTCCATCGGAACTCTCTTTCTCTATCCATAAGCTTTAAAATAATTTATATTAAGTCAATGTTGATCGGGATGATTTACTTTGAAGGTATAAACACTCTTCATATGTATGATATCTTCATGGTAATTCAACATAGGATATCAATGCATGTAGTCTTGTAACTATTCTTTGGTTACTTTGATATATATATATTTGGAGCTACTTCAGGACTAACTACAAAGGTGACGGTGGAGGTGGAAGACTCCCTAACTAGCTGGAGCAAATACATTATGTTGGTAAATTCCATAGTTTACATCACATATCAAGCTATTGGGTGTAGATGGTTCTACTTGTAAAGTAATTTTTGATTAGTAGCAGCGTTGTTGCTTTTACCTTTTGGGACTGGCCATGAGACAAACATTTAGGTTCCAGCAGAACTCGTTTTGTCCATTCATAAGCTTTAAAATAATTTATATTCAAGTCAATGTTGACGTGGGATGATTTACTTTGAAGGTATATACACACTTCATATGTATGCTATCTTCATGGTAATACAATGTAGGGTATCAATGCATGTATGTTTGAAATATTAATCGGTTACTTTGATATGTATATTTGGATCAACTTCAAGACTAATTACAAGGTGACGGGGGAGGTGAAAGACTCCCTAACTAGCTGGAGCAAACACAATATGTTTGTAAATTCCATAGTTAACGTCACATATCAAGCTATTGGGTGTAGATGGCTCTACTTGTAAAGCAATTTGCGATTAGTTCCTCCATCCATAAGCTGTCTCATATTCCATTGCCTGGAGTAGCAGCGTTGTTGCTTTTACCTTTTGGGACTGGCCATGAGACAAACATTTAGGTTCCATCGGAACTCTCTTTCTCTATCCATAAGCTTTAAAATAATTTATATTAAGTCAATGTTGATCGGGATGATTTACTTTGAAGGTATAAACACTCTTCATATGTATGATATCTTCATGGTAATTCAACATAGGATATCAATGCATGTAGTCTTGTAACTATTCTTCGGTTACTTTGATATATATATATTTGGAGCAACTTCAGGACTAACTACAAAGGTGACGGTGGAGGTGGAAGACTCCCTAACTAGCTGGAGCAAATACATTATGTTGGTAAATTCCATAGTTTACATCACATATCAAGCTATTGGGTGTAGATGGTTCTACTTGTAAAGTAATTTTTGATTAGTAGCAGCGTTGTTGCTTTTACCTTTTGGGACTGGCCATGAGACAAACATTTAGGTTCCAGCAGAACTCGTTTTGTCCATTGATAAGCTTTAAAATAATTTATATTCAAGTCAATGTTGACGTGGGATGATTTACTTTGAAGGTATATACACACTTCATATGTATGCTATCTTCATGGTAATACAATGTAGGGTATCAATGCATGTATGTTTGTAACTATTAATCGGTTACTTTGATATGTATATTTGGATCAACTTCAAGACTAATTACAAGGTGACGGGGGAGGTGAAAGACTCCCTAACTAGCTGGAGCAAACACAATATGTTTGTAAATTCCATAGTTAACGTCACATATCAAGCTATTGGGTGTAGATGGCTCTACTTGTAAAGCAATTTGCGATTAGTTCCTCCATCCATAAGCTGTCTCATATTCCATTGCCTGGAGTAGCAGCGTTGTTGCTTTTACCTTTTGGGACTGGCCATGAGACAAACATTTAGGTTCCATCGGAACTCTCTTTCTCCATCCATAAGCTTTAAAATAATTTATAGTTAAGTCAATGTTGATGGGAGATGATTTACTTCGAAGGTATAAACACACTTCATATGTATGATGTCTTCATGGTAATACAATGGAGCAATGCATATATGTTTGTAAGTATTCATCGGTTACTTCAATATATATTTGGAACAACTTCATGACTAACTACTAGTTGACAGGGGATGATTTACTTCGAAGGTATAAACTCATATGTATGATGCATCTTGTGGTAATACAATGTAGGATATCAATGCATGTATGTTTTTAACTAATCATTGGTTTCTTTGATATATATATATATATATATATATATATATATATATATATATATATATATATATATATTTGGAGCAACTTCAAGACTAACTACAAGGTGACGGGGAGGTGGAAGACTCCCTAACTAGAAGGAGCAAACACATTATGTTTGTAAATTCCATAGTTTACGTCACATAAAATGCTTTGCTCCTTCTAGTTAAGTCAATGTTGATGGGGGATGATTTAATCTCCCCAACTTAATGGAGCAAACAATCACTGTTTGCATATTCCCAAGTAAACGTCACATATAAAGCTTTTTAGGTATTGATGGTCATCTTGAAAGACTTGTCTTGTCAGGATGTCCTCTGACTTTGAGCGGTCTCATATTCCATTGCCTGGAGGAGCAACATCGTTGCTTTTACCTTTCGGGAATGGCCATGAGACATACATTTATCTATTATAATTTTTCTCTTGTACTGTTTATTAGGGCTTGTATCATTTGCTTTTGCTATTTGACAATGTGCAAATTGATATCTTAGCGAAGAAAAGGACTCAGAATACTCATGTGTTTTCTTTTGACTATGAATAGTGCAGTTTTGAAGGCGAATTTGGAAGTTTTCTTAACATGGTGGAGTTAGCCTATTCTTTTTGCATATTTTTGAGTAAACAACATATAAGAAGTCTTCGATGTGTTGATGGTTCCTGTTCAGGAAGTTTCTCCTGTAGAAACAATCTCATATTCCATCGCCTAGAATAGCAGCATTGTTGCCATTACCTTTTGGAACTGACCATGAGACTGTTTCTTCTTGAAATTGGTGCTTTATGTTGAACTCTTTTGGTACTCTTTATGTTTATGTAATTTTCTTCCAAAGTCGCTTTTATACTTTACTACTGTAGATACTCTGTTGCTTCTCTATCGGTAGAGTGGCCTCTCATTGGTCATTTTTCAGTGAGAAGCATATATTTAATATAGCCAGTATTTAACAGCATAATGCCTTCTACTGTTGCATTATGTTACCTGTCTCCTGGTAAATAATTTTTTTGAAGTTTGATAGTTTCAACTGTTACTATTATTGATTACATTACACGTTGACATGGAGCATTCTGACCAAGCTTAGATATGCTTGGTATATTCATTAGTAGCAAGTATTTTGCTTGTTTGTTTGTTGCACAGTTTGATAGTTTCAGGCTTCTTGGTATCTTCTTACTATATTCTTATTATACTATAAATGTGAAATTGTTATAATTTTCTAGTTGTTTGATCATTATACTTCAAAGAACTCCTTGCTAGTCCATTGTGTCTTTTATTTACACCAACATTCATACATGGTAGTAGAGCACTGTTTTAAAGCTAAAACTAAATGCTCAAACTTTATTGGTTGGGAATCTTTTATTTTTATTTTTTGAGATAAAATATTTGGAAAATATTTGCCCACCTTTTCCAAAACATGGGAGGAGATTACTCTTTTAACGGTTAATGTAAAAAAAAGTGTAGTACTCCAACAAACATGAACAAACTGAAGGTAAAAGAGCATGTATATTACTCCAAACGTGAATTAAAAACTATGCTGCCCATTCATGTTTTTCTGCAAATAGAACTATCCTTGATCATCTTGGAAATGTGCTCCCTGAAGCCTTGATCATATAAGGCAAAGGAGAAGACAAAAGTAGACCATCCGAGTGACCCCATATTTCAATGTTTGATGAGTTCCACCCCTATATGTAAACTTTGACCTTTTGGTGTTTGAACTGGTCCTTTCCAGTCATCAAACCCATTCTCATCTTGCTTTGATCTCTACACCTACTCATTATCCTACCATGGTGTGTTTGAAGTTAACTTGGATCGTGAAGTTGGTAATGCTTCTTTTTGGTTCCCCAAAAAAACATTGGTGCAAACCATATGTTCATGTATTTGTAATATATTTCTGATTTGGTGACCCAACTTTTTCTTCTTCTTTAGCGAAGTTGCTTTGGTTCCATAAAAAACCAATGGGGCAAACCATATGTAAAATGTTCATATATTGTAATATATTTACCTTACAAATTCTGTTCTGGTCATTGAACCTTTTTCTTCTTTTGTAATGCAGATAATGCTGGTGTTATAGTGAATCCGAAGGGTGAAATGAAAGGTACAGTTAGCTAAATTTTGTACAAGTTATTATATAGTATTACACCTGTTCAGTTTATGATTGACTCGGTGTGCCCGTTAATGTAGGCTCTGCAATCACGGGACCTATTGGAAAGGAATGTGCTGACCTATGGCCTAGGATTGCCAGTGCTGCCAATGCAATCGTATAAGGAAATACTCTCATTTGTTGCAAATCTAAAACGAAACATCCACATTGCTGGTGTACTAAGTTTTTGTTTTCTTTTGATACATAAAACAATTTTCAGTACTATTGAGGTTTTGTTTCTTAGTTTAATTCTGTTCAGCTTTAAAGAATTTCCAAGATTATGGTACCATAGAACATAAATAATTTAATACCTGATGAATTAATTATCTCGGTTAAATATTTTTTTTTGGCTATTTCTGACTTTGGGGATAATATGCTAAGTTAATAATTCATGAAATATATGAAATAATACATTTTAAAAAGTTATACAAGTTTCATGTAATATAGAAATTAATATTTTTTTATATATGCAGTGCTTATGATTTGAGCACGGGGTTTTCTTAAATTAGTACTCAATTGTTAATTTTTTAAATTGAAGTGATTTTGGATTTTACCTTTTACTATGGTAAGAAATTTTAATGTGGTTTTTTGTAAAACAAATTCAATGTCAGTCATATAAGTGAAATGTAGAATTATCATTTTCAATTTTATCATCTGTCATTGTTGCCGATGCTTTCAATTATCTATTTGTTTGTCAATCAAAACAAATCTACAGTTTTGTTATTTTTTCTACCCTAGTTCAAGAGATCCTTTTCACTCTGTTGTTAAAAAATTATTTAAAGTCAGGTAAGATATTTGTAATATCCTTTTAGGTGAATATTGAGATTAATCAGCAGAAATAGTTGCACTTCGGTGAGACGAGGGTCCAAAATGTTTTGGTATGCACCATTAGATCGGAAGGCTGGGGATGCATCTTTTTATTGAGATAATCAATGTGACAACAAACTTAGGCATGACCCAGATGTTGCAATTTATTTGAACCAATTCGTTTATTTGTAGCCCACTTCTACACAGTTTGACATTGGCTGTCACTACTCTTATATAATGATGTTTGGTAACATGCCCAATAATGAGGTTTGAAAACGGTTCAAAAAGTATAAATTATACGTTAACTATTTTTTTTAAAATAATTAATTATGTAATTATATAATATTATTTATTTATAATTAAATTATTTTAACTTAAGTGGTTAAGGTGGGAGTTATTTTTTTGGTTGTTTGAATTCGATTTCTAGAAACGTTTTAATAATTTTTTATATTTAAATTTTTTAACAATTTTTTAACACTTAATGTGTGCTCGTTACTAGTTCCTCATGTTCCTCATTTTAAATGAGATTACATGAAGTAGTAGTTTTTTCTCATTTTCCATATCAAGTATACAGTCCTTAATCTCACAGGTCGCAACAAAGGTCAATAAGTTTCCTATGTGAGATCTTTGTAAACATTATATTGATTTAAACTGCTTCTTCCCCAATGTTGCGCAAGAGAATTTCATTTATGAAAGAACTATTTATTAGAAGGAATGTTATCTTTTATGTACATGATATGTAGTTACATTTATCTGTGAAAATGATGATTATAATATATAAGATCATCAATTAAATGAATGCAAACAAATATTCTTAATGTACGTACATCAGTCACAGATACACTTCCTTGTTATTTATATATGTTGATTGTGGGTATGAAGTATTGCAACTCCTATCGCAAAAGCTTGCAGAGCTGGAGAGGGTTCTCTTGAAGTGCACGATATACAGACCTTCGCTCATATTTACCATTCTCAAAACTCGGCTCACCATGCTGCTGCTCTCTGCCCAGAAAATAACAAATGAATTCAAAGTCATTCGGCATTTGCACCAAATCCAACCTAAAATTGTACGTTTTATAACCTTTCTAGCGAAAGCAGAAGATTTCAAAGGAGGAAAAAGAAAGCTGATTAATTGTGACTCAGGATTAATTATGCTGTGGAATTTTTCTTGAGGTCAAGGTACGAATTCAGGACGCAATAATCCCACACCAACCCAACCGTCTGGTGGCATGTTGTGGAATGTTGCATGCATAGATTCTTCTGGACACTTGAAGGTTCTAGAGTCACAAGTTAGTCGTTTGATTGATAGAGATCGAGAATCCTATAGACTAGTCATGACAATGTTGCTAGGCAACAGATACGTCATGACACAGCAAGGACACAGCACCACTGGCATGATACCTATTTTGATGCGTCCTAAGATATTTTGGAGTATCACAGTTGTGTCCAATATATGTCCAATACAGTCTCACATTTTTGGAGTGTCCATGCTTTCTGGGTCATGAGTTGGGTGAGATAAAAAAAGAGATTTCAAGGTTACACACCTCAATGAACAAATTGTGTGTCATCCATGGCAAAATCTTTCTTCGCGTCAAGAAGTAGTGTAAGGGGTCACCCAGGATCCCATCCGCTGCAGTTGCAATGCCCGGTCTGCCATATCTCAGTAAGACTTGAAGCACCACCATTTCCAGTTATTGCGCCACCATGAACGTCGGCTGCAATCAAAACTTGAATACTTAATTTCCTGAGATGAACCTCTATCTTTACCACTATGCAACTTAACTTTGTCAAGAAACATAAGACCCCAACCACCATCTGCTGCCAGCTCTAATTTGTTGCTATGATCTTGCTGTGAGCTCTTGACAACAATTGTAGCCAGCTCAAGGTTGTGCTCGAAACCATTGCTCAGATGCTTCACCAAATCGCTATAGTCCACGGCCTCATCGACACTACTCAGTTTATGCTTAGACAAGTTTGAGCCATGTACTTCCCTTGATCGATCTTCTTGAGCACCGAAGAGAACAAATTCCGTCTCTGTCAGATTGCGTCGATTTGGACGAAGAACTAGAGAAGTAAATACTTCCATCTTTCCAATGAATTCCAATGCCTGGTTACCCGTCCTTGAGTGAAACAGGTACATGTAGTCTAATGGCTGACCACCAGAAGATGAATCGATCTTACAAGCACTGGCTACATATAACTTGCCACAGTTGTCGTCCTCGAAAAATAGAATGTTGAGGGAACCGTTATTCCAGATGCAACGAAGTAGCCCCTTCGAACCAGAGGGACATGTAGAAGGGATCAACGAATACGAACTTGTAGAGATTGTACTCGAGTTAGATAAGGAGCTTTCTGATGCCTTCACTTCAGATTTGGGTGCCGGTGGCGAAGCATCCCAAGCCTTAAGACTGACAGCGAATTACGTCAGAGACCTTAACCGGAATTGTACTGACAGACCGGTCTTTGAATGGATTCATGGCATACTCTACAAAGAAGAAGTAGAAATCACTAGTACTTCTTGATCTTCTTCTATGGTGTCTTAAGCTTTCATCAAGAAAACCTGTGAAAACCTCAGATTGACGTGATCCTCACTTAAGGATGTTATTCTGCAGAAAAGACTTGGAGCCAGATCGTTCAGTCTGATACCAACCGCGATGCTTAATTACTAGCTCTCCGGAATATGATATAATCCAAAAAAAACTTAGTATATATATAAATGGAAGCCTTACTTTCAAGATCAGAGGATGCTTGCTGCATTTGAGTTCTGAAGCATCAGTCTGTAAATTTGTGCCTTGACCATTCCAACATATTGTACCCATTATGGAGTCCAGGTAAAGGAATAACCAACAATAACAATGATCGACACAAGTGCATATGATGAATTCCTAATACGCTTTCACCTTGTGTCTTGAATCTGCATGGTCATAAATTTATTTTATCCTAAGTTTGTGACAAATTAAATCAAGACAGAGTAGTGTAAAAATCCATCTCCAAAGACTCAGATGAACACAGACAAAAAGAAATTAATATCCAAATAGGGAAAATAGTTGCTACATAATTGGATACAGAGAAAAGGAAGAGTGACAATATAATGATTCTTTAACATGCTTAACTAAAATATATTGCCTTATTTTAATTTTGCAAACAATACACACACACACACACACACACACACACACGCACGATACGATGTGATGTTGACACGGGGACACGGTATCGATTTGGTGCCCTAGTGCATTTTGGGTTGTTATGTCATGTGTTCGTGTATTAGGAGCCTACATCTTGACAAGATGGACAAGGCAATCCTCTTAGATAGAGTGTTTGCTGGGTCACAGCGGAAATAGTGATGGATTTTTATATATTTAGAACTCATTGACTAGGTAGGACCAGGGATTTGCTTCAATCCAATCCTTTCTGTGCTCCCAATGAAAAATGGTCATGGCCTGTTTTTGTCCACCATTTTCCTTCGGTGTTCTTGTTTCCTAGTTTACAACACTATTAGAGCATAATACTCGCAATGTGAATCTCCTGGAGGGATTGCCTACATATAAAGGGTAAAGGATTGTGGTAGGACAAAAAGAGGGTCTCTCTTCAACGGTTATAGTTATACCTTAGTGAAACAGAATAATTTACCTACAATATGAAAGGAAGACATAATTGCTTTGCCATTTGCCTGTATCTTCTGCTTTGCATATTCAGTGCAAAATTAATACTCAACTATGAAGAAAAATTATAGTCAATCATGAACAACTTTTGTTTTTACTGCCAACTCTATAAAAACTAAACTAGCCTCCTGTTATACACCAGGAGTGAAGAATCAGAAAGGTTTGATACTTGTTCAATGAACAATTACTGAAAAGTTTGCAATTGCAACAGAAGACAAATGCTACAAAATCAACTTGGTATTTCTGTCCCTCTGATAACAGTTGTCAATGTTTGTTCCTAATTATACCTGTTTCTTTGCTAATTCCGTAGGCATACGATTATTTCGATCACTTCATCCTGTTCCTCAGTACGAGTTGCAAATGAGAACTGAAAATGAAACATATGTACTAAAATGACAAGGAAAAGTACACAGTCATATTCATAGTATGCTGCATGAATTGAATGAAACCTGTACTTGTTCTTTCTGAACTTTACTGTGCAGAGCTGCAACAAATTAAGCAGGAGAAAGGAAAAGGAAAAGGAAAAGGAAAAGGAAATGGCAAAGGAAATCATATATTCTCTCACCGTAGGTACTTCAATATGAGCAGAGACCATCCTTTAATTTCATTTCCTTCAATCTGCAAAATGAAGCAAACCTCTGTTTGTTTTTTGCATCAAATTCAGCACCAAACAAGAACTGAAGGAAGAGATAAAATAATAAGTAGGCTATGTTTCTAGTGCTGATAACTGGATATAGAGGAGAGGGGAGAATGAAGAAAAAGAGCAAAGGAACAAAAGAAGCTTGTCATACTAGAGTTAAGAGTGCCAACATGTGAAAGTGAATCTATCCCATCTTCTTTGTTCTTATACTTAGTAGGAGAAAGAAAAGTCTATGGATGAATGCATGCCGGTTATTAATTATATATATATATGTTTATTTTGTGTATTTATTTAGATAGGAAGAAGGAAGTGGAGAAGTGTGTATTATGTTTTTTTTGTCAAATGTTGAGGAAGGATAGAGGAGACGTAGTGGGCAAAACACTAGATATAATAGTGGAATTTCTTCTTCTTCTTCTTCTTCTTCTTGATAGTTGGCTAGGATCAACTGTTTTTGTATGGACAGCAAACATTTCAAAACACTGGATCTGGAAGTCCAGCTGCAGGCCGAGAACAGACCTGTAGAAATCCAGATTTCTGGTTCAAACGAATGTAGCGGATTTGGGAGCTGATTTCGACTAATTTAGGAATTTTCTCCATGGTGTGCTCTTGACAAGGCCGGTCCATAGATTTTTTCAGGTCCTAGACGGTTATAAATTTTGGGTCATAATAATAATTTTCTTTTCATTTTCAACCGTAGAAATATTGATTTAAATAATATAAATAATTTTTAAATTATAAAATTTGGGCTTATGTTCTTAGATCATAAATGTTTGAATATTATGTTCTAATTTTTCATTACCATCAAGATGATATTCTAATCAAGATTACCAATACCATTGTTCTCTCTGTATGAGCTAATTCTTTCACATAACTTATCTCACCTTGTTCATCAACCCTATTATCTGAAAATTGTTCATTTGAACTGATACGTCGACAAATAATAAATTTATCAAACTGACCTTTTTGATAATGAACCAATTGTTATATTCTTCTATTTTTTAAAACTCTTTTTTCATATCTCTTTATTGTTTTCTAAGTAACATGTTTTACTAGCAAAAAAAATTATAATAAAATATAAATAGTAAACAAAGAATAATAGAATATGGGTTGATTTTTTGAACTAATATTCTTCTTTTTCAAAAAGCACATAATACTACATAGATCACTTGAAGCATAAATTCTATTAAAATTAATGACTAAATAAAATAAATAAATTATTAACTATATAAACTAAATATGTTTAGAATAAACCTACAAAAAAATTAGATTTATATTTAGAGAACATGGAATTGTAGAGAAGAATCGGAAGAGAGAGAGAGAGAGAGAGAGAGAGAGAGAGAGAGAGAGAGAGAATGAAAAATGAATCTTTTTCACAAATAAAAAAAATAAACCTAATAAATTGGAATTCTATCTTAATGTTTACGGTTTTATAGCTTAACATTTCATTTACTTGTTAGCAAAAAAATTTAAACATAATTACTGCTAACAACTATTTATTTAATAAATATGGATACATATAATCATAGATTGATTTCTATATTTTTTTTGGCTTTCTTAATCAGAACTGTGGATTGTATTTTTTTCTTCTTCAAGTATTTAATATGTAAATTATCAATTTATATTTATTATTTATAATATTTCATTTGAATATATTATTTATGTAATTTGTCTTCCATAAGATTATATATATTATTTTTGGCCCATATATATATATATATATATATATATATATATATATATATATATATATATATATATATATATATATATGTGTGTGTGTGTGTGTGTGTGTGTGTGTGATTTTCTATATTTTTTTACTTTCTTAATCAGAATCGTGGGTGTAATTTTCTTTTCAAGTAACTAATATACAAATTATTAATTTATAATTATTTCATTTGAATATATTATTTATTTAATTTGTTCTCCATAGTTTATATATATATATATATATATATATATATATATATATATATATATATATATATATATATATATATATATATATATATATATATATATGAGGAATGATCGACATCCTCGCAAATATTGTAACTCAACGGTTAAAATTAGATGACTTGAGCAACATCCAACAGATGCTATCATGCAGATGGATGTGGATATAAAGATAGCGGGGATGTCGATCCCTCCTCCTCCTCCTCCTCTCTCTCTCTCTCTCTCTCTCTCTCTCTCTCTATATATATATATATATATATATATATATATATATATATATATATATATGAGTGATAGAGAACCACCCAGGTGGTTTCATATTACCTATGTTACATGGATTGTATTTGGACTGGGAGATTAAAAGCTGGTGGGGTCTGTACCTTTTAATCTCAACCACCAAATCCAAATCTAATCCACCATATATATATATATATATATATATATACACACACACACACACACACACACACACACACACACACACACACAGAAATGCTCAAAAATTAGCCGGATGGTTTTTTATTATGGAACCAACATATGTTACAACCGTTGGATTTGGATTGCAAGACTAGGATTACACATGTATCTTTTAAGTAGATATACTCACATTTTAATCTCAATCTTGTAATCAAAATCCAACCGTTGTAACATAGGTTGGTTCCATAATATGAAACCACCCGATTGGTCTTATAACATTACTATATATATATATATATTTGAAAAAAGGTAATTTCATTCCATGCTATGAGATCAATTACATACACAACACATTAAGTATGTCCACCCGAAAATCCAATCCCCTTTACATCCCATTCTATATTATGTATAATTCTAATAGGAACCGTGTGGGTTCCTTCAAATATATGATTATTCCTTTCCATCCAAATATGCCAGATCGCAGAAGTTAGTATGAGACTCGTCTCACTGTTATAGTATACGCACCTGATATACGCGTATAATACGTATATAGCTTGCTTTATGTTTAATTGCTTACTTTTTGCTTTATATCATTCATGCATTGTCTAGGTTATTTTTGCTAAGTTTCTTTTAATTGCATGCTTTAGACCATTTGTCTCTTGGTTTACTTGGTGTATGGCTGTGATGAACCCGGGTGAGGGGCATGGATTATGATCCAATGGCCACCAATCCAAGCCTTTCCTATATAAGTTCAACCCTTCACTTCTCTCAATTTTTCTTTCCTTCCATTCTCTTTCCTTCTTTACTTCTTCATCCTTCACCGAGAGCAGTCGAGCTTGGCCTTGACCGTTGGTGACTTTGGTAGTATTTGTGTAGGCTAGAACTTGACCGTAGGCAAGTATGTCACGCCAGTCCAAGAATACGTAGGACTACGTATACGTAAGCATGCCAGCCGTATGTATATGATAACTCCAATATATGAAAATCATAACACATACGTACGTTGTATTTTGAATAATTGTAAACCCCCTGATTTTTCAAGAATTTTTTAAAATGCATTTTCTGGAATTTTCTGGGATTTTTTTTCTAATTAAAACTATGGTATTTTAAAATTAAATAATTTTTAATTGATGTTAAATAATATTAAAATATTATGAAAATAATATTTTCTGGTGTAAAATGAAAAACTAGACATAGGGTAATTTTTTAAAAATTTATTGGACCCCAAAAATATTTTTAAAGCCCTAAAACAAATTAATAAATAAACCAAAAATGAACCCTACATTGAACCCGGTTTATTTAAATAAACCAAACCGGACCGGACCGGATCGGTTTATCCGAACCGAACCCAAATCCTTAACGGGTCGGGTCGGATCCGAATTAAACCCGACCCGGACCCGTTAACCCGCTAACCTAAAAAAACCCCAACCCTTCTTCTCCCGACTGCTCCCCTCCCGACGACCGTTTTCGCAGCCGTGGCCGCCGGCGACCCGTCGGTTCAGCTCCACCAACGCCCTAGCCGCTTTCCCTTCACCTCCCTCAACCCCCGGCGGCCGTCCTCCTCCCTCTAATCCTATTTAAACCCCCCCAGCGCCTCCGGCTGCTCGATTCCCGACCGCCGCCTCCCTTCTCCTCCGTCCTCGCCGGCCAGCACCACGAACCCCGCCGCCGTACCCAGCCCCGCTCCGCCTTGCTCGAAATCATCCCAGCGCCACCGCCACGGTCAGCCACCTCCGCCATCTCCCCAACCCGACAGAGCCCTAGCTACCCCGACTCCGGCCGTCTCAGCCCCCAGCGCCGCCTCGAGCTCGGTCGCCTCCGCCTCTGTCAGAGCCGCCCTTCTCCGGTGAAGCCCCAGCCAGCTCCGGCAGTCCCCGACGAGCCACCGAAACCCTAGCACAGTGACCCTAACTCAGACACTGTGTCGTGTCGTGTCAAGACGACACGCGGACACGAGAAACCCGATTTCACGAAGTCCTGTTCAGGTAACCCGTTCTCTCTCCTTGCTGTTCCGTTTTTAGTTCCGTCTGTTGTGACGCGTAGACTGCGTAACCCTCTCGATGTCCGTACAACCCGCTCGGTGCGTCGCGTCCTGTAGTGGTCGCGAACCGCGATCCAAAATCAGGAAAAATAATACCCTATTTTCTCCCGGAACTGAGTACGTCCCGCCAAACGGGACGACTTGATTGCGTGCGGTCTTCACCGAAAGGTGCGCGTCGTCGATACGGATGTGCGGGATTTTGCAGAAGTTGATTTGGATGTGCGTGCACACCGGAATCAACGCGTATCCGCCGACAACGTCCCGTATCTGCCTGTTCTGGATCTCGCTGTAACTTGGTGTACACACGTCGGATCGAGATGAAACTTGCGCCATCGAACTCGTAGCAATACGCTGGTCCTGTGACCCAAGTTTGGTTCGATTCTGAGAATGTTGACAAAATTGCGTATCGTGGGCCCCACGGCTCCACTTGACGGGCGATTTTGTGATCGGCTCATCGGAATCTAATTCTGGAAGTTCCGTTGGGTTCATATCAACGTTCTGGACTTGTTGACACTAAGTTTGGCGAATTTGGAGACCATTGTTTCTGACATATTTTTCGGTGCAAAGCGGCCCACATGTGGACCCCGCTTTGACCAGAAACTGTCATTTTTGCCCCTGTGTCCAAATTGGACTCAAGAACAGGCATTTCTAGCTATTTGATATTTTTTGAATCTGATGGTGATGTCTATTTTAGCAACCAGAGGAGTACCTACAAATCTCGCAACTGCCAGAGCTACAATTGGAGCTAGAACCCCAGGCAAGTGTACCTTGCCAATTATTGCAGTTCTTGTTACATATTTTCTTGCCTTATTTATATGTTGTACATGCTTAAATCTAGGACCGTGTGACTTACTTAGCGTCCGATTAATAGTCGGGTGCCAACACTGTACGCAGAGTCGTATAAAGTCACCTAGAGATGGATACCGAGACCCTATACTTCTCGTGCTTGCATTATCAAGTACGTTATACCCAGGACACCTAACACTATTTATGAGACAGAATCTTCCTAAAATATTCAAGGTGATTCCGTGTAGGTTGCATGATTTATGACATAGACATTTTATTCATAGTTAGTATATGACTTGCTGCATTAGTTTTGATCTTACGTGACATGGACATGAGGTATCGTGGACATGAGACGTGTAATTACATTGGGTGGGGAGAGACACAGGCTACAGGCTGATTTCATATATATACTACATAGTATATTACATAGTAAAATACATAGTAACACTGCTACAGGCTCCCAGACACAGAGCTTGTAGTGGTCTCAGCCTGAGTTCTAGTGATGCTCTCAACTTGCATTTCACATAGATGGTTATATAGTTTATCCTATTGTTTCATTTATTGCTGCTCTGCATTTATTTTGGCATGAGTTATTTTGTACCTTGCTATGTCTCCTGAGGACCTGGATCTGGATTATGTCTCCAGGGTTAGCAGAGGATATCTATCCTAAGGTGTACGGAACAGGAGCACTTCTCGAAAAAGTACCAGAACCTGAGGACGAGGTGATCGCTGAGGTTTTTTTTCTGAATATCTGCTTCTTCTATGCTCAGTCTTGCTGCTTTTAAACTCTTTTAATTCTTGTTTAAAGAACAATTGTAACAGACTTATTGTCGGGTTGTTCCCCGATTTTATTTACTTGTGACTGGATGATATTTATTTTCTTTTGTTGATATTGCTGTATTTATTTTGTGGATGAGATTAGTATACCCTTATTATTGTATTACAGCTTAAGTATGCCCCGATGGATCTATTAAATTGGGATTGTCCATCGGTGTGTGCTGCTGGCCATTGTCACGTGTCTAGTCCCTCGATATTTTGGGACTTGGGCGTGACATGATTTTTGTGGTGGCCCATGCAGGTCAACGACTAAATTGCTTCGGTTTTAACTTAGGGACCGAGCAAGCCTGCAATAAGAATAGGATAAGTTTTTAGGATCTCATCCACTTGCTTGAATCGTTCTTTATATCTATATGGTATTCGAATTAAATTTTGACTTGCATCCTGCCTTGATTCCTGTGCGCCTCTTATAAGTTTATTTTTGATGCAGAGTAATGGATCCAAGAGTCGAAGATAAGAATCCCTTGGGTACACCACACGATGCTGTGGTTACCTATGATGAAGGAGTGACACCCGAAGACCGAGGACAATCATCTCAAAGCAATCAAGCGGGCCAGCATACTTCCAGGTTCCAGCATGATGGCATCCCACCTCCTCCGCAGTTCGTTCTACCGATGCCTGTTTTTCTACTAGGACAAGTCATGGATGGGCAACAGATATTCCAAATGATCTACGCAATGATGCAAGCCCAACAACAAATTCATTAAGAGACTCAGCGTCATGAGGCGGAGTACTTGAGGACCAGCCTAGTAACCGCATTGGAGCAAGTGAACCCACAAGCTAGGCGACCAATGACGGGATCTATCACTGATTTTCGTCAGCTCAAGTCCCGTACCTTTCTGGCAAGGAGGGACCAACCAAAGTTCATGAGTGGCTCACCAGCACACAACACCAGTTAGAAGCAGCTGAGCTTCCAAGAGAACGTTGGATGACTGCCGTTAGAATGCAGTTGACGGACAATGCTCATCACTGGTGGCTATCTGAAGAGACCCGGCTCGGACCAGACCGAGTCACTTGGAAAGAGTTTTCCAGACTCTTTCAGGAGATATACATTCCGGCTATCGCTCGATCAGAACTTCGGGACAAGTTCAATCGCCTCACTCAGGACAGTATGACAGTGGAGGAGTACAACGCGGAGTTCATTCGTCTAAGTCACTTCGCCCCTACTTTGATCCCAACGGAAGAAGAGAAGGCTGAGAAGTTCTTCGACGGACTAAACTTTGAGCTACAGAGACTCATCGGATCTGTCGCATCTACCTCTTACTTGGACGTTCTTGCTGTAGCTTGACGCATGGAATGCGTCACCAGAAGAGAAACCAGTCTGAAACGGTCTTCCACATCAGCCAGAGCACCACAAAAAGAAGCTGCAAAGAGACCTTACCAGCCCCAGCCACCCAGAGCCTCTCCGCAGATACTACCTACATGTCAATATTGTGGCAAGGTAGGCCATATTGAGAAGGATTACAGACGCAAGTTGGGATTATGCTTGATTTGCGAAACCAATCAACACTTAGCCAAGGATTATCCTCAGCATCGAGGAGGAGCACCAAGGGCAAACCAACAAACTCTACCTGCCCCAGGAGGGTATCAGCCGAGGCCACCCTTGGCACCACAAGCATCACTCTTTCAGCAGGCCCAGCAGTAGCAGAGGAATCCACCACAAGGACGCGGACAAGCCTTCGCGATGACCTTGGAAGACGCGCAGAATCATGGAGTAGCTAATGCGCGTAAGTTTTTTTTTCCATAGCTATCCGTTTCTAGTATTGCTATAGTACGTGCCTGTTGGTTCGTGACCTTAGCCTTGACTTAATAATTTTGAACTTGCTAATAATCAATAACCTAGAATATTTTATAATTGATAACCCAGTATATTCTTAAGTGATAACCTAGTTTTCTAAAAACTGTAGTTTTCTAGAATTTCTTCTAGAAATTGCATAATTTCTATTGCTTAGGGAAATAATTTTTCTTATGTGTTTTCTTAAATCCTCAACCTTGATCTCCTTAATCATGATGTGCTTCGAATAATGTTTGCAACCATGTCATCTCTGTTGACCGGTTATTCTTTGATTGTGAGGACGCAATCCTCTTAAGGGGGGTAGATTGTAAACCCCCTGATTTTTCAAGAATTTTTTTAAAATGGATTTTCTGGAATTTTTTGGGATTTTTTTAATTAAAACTATGGTATTTTAAAATTAAATAATTTATAATTCATGTTAAATAATATTAAAATATTATGAAAATAATATTTTCTGGTGTAAAATAAAAAATTAGACATAGGGTAATTTTTTGGGAATTTATTGGACCCCGAAAATATTTTTAAAGCCCTAAAAATAAATTAATAAATAAACCAAAATGAACCCTACATTGAACCCGGTTTATTTAAATAAACTAAATCGGACCGGACCGATTTACCCGAACCGAACCCAAATCCTTAACGGGTCGGGTCGGATCCGAATTAAACCCGACCCGGACCCGTTAACCCGCTAACCTAAAAAACCCCCAACCCTTCTTCTCCCGACTGCTCCCCTCCCGGCGGCCGTTTCTGTCGCCGTGGCCGCCGGCGACCCGTCGGTTCAGCTCCGCCAACGCCCGAGCCGCTTCCCCTTCACCTCCCTCAACCCCCGACGACCGTCCTCCTCCCTCTAATCCTATTTAAACCCCCCCCAGCGCCTCCGGCTGCTCGATTCCCGACCGCCGCCTCCCTTTTCCTCCGTCCTCGCCGGCCAGCACCACGAACCCCGCCGCCGTACCCAGCCCCGCTCCGCCTTGCTCGAAATCATCCTAGCGCCACCGCCACGGTCGGCCACCTCCGCCATCTCCCCAACCCGACAGAGCCCTAGCCACCCCGACTCCGGCCGTCTCAGCCCCCAGCGCCGCCTCGAGCCCGGTCGCCTCCGTCTCTGTCAGAGCCGCCCTTCTTCGGTGAAGCCCTGGCCAGCTTCGGCAGTCCCCGACGAGCCACCGGAACCCTAGCACAGTGACCTGAACTCAGACACTGTGTCGTGTCGTGTCAAGACGACACGCGGACACGAGAAACCCGGTTTTGCGAAGCCTTGTTCAGGTAACCCGTTCTCTCTCCTCGCTGCCGTATTTTCAGTTCCGTCTGTTGTGACGCGAAGACTGCGTAACCCTCTCGATGCCCGTGCAACCCGCTCGGTGCATCGCATCCTGTAGTGGTCGCGAACCGTGATCCAAAATCAGGAAAAATAACACCCCGTTTTCCCCCGGAACTGAGTACGCCCCGCCAAACGGGACGACTTGATCGTGTGCGGTCTTCACCGAAAGGTGCGCGCCATTGATACGGATGTGCAAGATTTCACAGAAGTTGATTTGGATGTGCGTGCACACCGGAATCAACGCGTATCCGCCGACAACGTCCCGTATCCGCCTATTCTGGATCTTGCTGTAACTTGGTGTACACATGTCGGATCGAGGCGAAACTTACGCCATCGGACTCGTAGCAATACGCTGGTCCTGTGACCCAAGTTTGGTTCGATTCTGAGAACGTTGACAAAATCCGTGGGCCCCACAGCTCCACTTGACGGACAATTTTGTGATCGGCTCATCGGAATCTAATTCTGGAAGTTTCGTTGGGTTCATATCAATGTTCTGGACTTGTTGACACTAAGTTTGACAAATTTGGAGACCATTGTTCTTGACACATTTTTCGGTGCGAAGCGGCCCACATGTGGACCCCACTTTGACCAGAAACTGTCATTTTTGCCCCCTGTGTCCAAATTGGACTCAAGGACAGGCGTTTCTAGCTATTTGATATTTTTTGAATCTGATGGTGATATCTATTTTAGCAACCGGAGGAGTACCTGCAAATCTCGTAACTGCCAAAGCTACAGTTGGAGCCAGAACCCCAGGCAAGTGTACCTTGCCAATTATTGCAGTTCTTGTTACATATTTTCTTGCCTTATTTATATGTTGTACATGCTTAAACCTAGGACCGTGTGACTTACTTAGCGTCCGATTAATAGTCGGGTGCCAACACTGTACGCAGAGTTGTGTAAAGTCACCTAGAGATGGATACCGAGACCCTATACTTCTCGTGCTTGCATTATCAAGTACGTTATACCCAGAACACCTGACACTATTCATGAGACAAAATCTTTCTGAAATATTCAAGGTAATTCTGTGTAGGTTGCAGGATTTATGACAGAGACATTTTATTCATAGTTAGTATATGACTTGCTGCATTAGTTTTGATCTTACGTGACATGGACATGAGGCATCGTGGACATGAGACGTATAATTACATTGGGTGGGGAGAGACACATAGGCTACAGGCTGATTTTATATATATACTACATAGTAAATTATATAGTAAAATACATAGTAACACTGCTACAGGCTTTCAGACACAAAACTTGTAGTGGTCTCAGCCTGAGTTCTAGTGATGCTCTCAACTTGCATTTCACATAGATGGTTATATAGTTCACCCTATTGTTTCATTTATTGCTGCTCTGCATTTATTTTGGCATGAGTTATTTTGTACCTTGCTATGTCCCCTGAGGACCTGGATCTGGATTATGTCCCCAGGGTTAGCAGAGGATATCTATCCTGAGGTGTACGGAACAGGAGCACTTCTCGGAATAGTACCAGAACCTGAGGACGAGGTGATCGCTGAGGATTTTTCCTGAATATCTGCTTCTTCTATGCTCAGTCTTGCTGCTTTTAAACTCTTTTAATTCTTGTTTAAAGAATAATTGTAACAGACTTATTGTCTGGTTGTTCTCCGATTTTATTTACTTGTGACTGGATGATGTTTATTTTCTTTTATTGATATTGCTGTATTTATTCTGTGGATGAGATTAGTATACCCTTATTATTGTATTACAGCTTAAGTATGTCCCGATGGATCCATTAAATTGGGATTGTCTATCGGTGTGTGCTGCTGGCCATTGTCACGTGTCTAGTCCCTCGATATTTTGGGACTAGGACGTGACAATAATAATTCACAAGTGGTACATAATGTCACAAGTTACAGGCAATACTAATCTCCTACTTTTCCTCTCTATTTCACAAACAAATAGGAAGTTAGAGATCAAATTCCACAAAACCAAATATAAATAAATAACCAAATATGGCAATGAACCAAGTATGAAATAGTCGAAAAGACCAATGGTTGGGTGGAGACAAATCTACTACCAAACTTGGATATGAAAGAAAATATAATAAGTACATCATCTAATGATAAGAGAGGCTCGAAGGGAAGACCTCCTCGAAAGAGAAATAAGTAGCAAGTCCTTGTCCATGCTCCTACAAATAGTCATGATCATCTATACTTGGAAAGGGACCAGGTCCTCAGAGAGACGTAACAAGATATATAAAAGTATGCCACAATATACTGAAAATAAATATCAAAAAAGGTTTCTAACCATTCTAAGTGAAATACACTTTTGAGAATAACTTTTCCTCGTATGGACTATCATGCTAAAATAATGGGATGGACATAGTTCTCTTGGAGATCCAGGGGCCACGTGCATAACGTCACGGATGTCAGAGGCCGCCAAGTAAATATAGGGTCATCATGACTCGCGTCTCCAGCTGAGCGTACGGCCTGAATAGGAAAAGTGTAAATGAGTCACATACACTTATTCATTGTTCACCAATGCTACTAGGCGTGCCACGCAAATACCTATAGTACCTGCTAAGTCTTCTAGCATATCTCTATTAGTAGTTATTTCCTATCGCACGTCCAATACGTCTCGATGGCCAGTCAATACCCAAGTTCGTGATCTACACGAGACTCATAACTCATGTAACACCTGTGTCAGGGCCATATGGAACATAAATATGCCTCAAATCATTGGGTGGTCTCTTAAATCTAGGTCAATATGCATAACAAATAAAATAAGAAACACACGACGTCATCCGTCGTTGCACCAAAGTTTTCTTAGACGCAAAGTTTAATAATATACATAAATAAGAAAATAAATGACAGAAATAAAATATGCAAATATGAACGTAAATAAACAGTAGTTGTGGCAAGGTATACTTGCCTACCAATGGTTTGGTGCTGAAACGGTACAAGACAATAAGTGCAACAAACCAAAAATATGGAAGCTGAACAAACATCTCCGGATGCTAAAATAGACATCACCAACGGTCCTAAAATAAGCAAGATAGCCAGAAAATACTACTCTTTTGTCCAATTTGGACACATGAGCAAAACAATAATTTCGGACAAAAACAGAGTCAACATGTGGACCATTTTGCATCGAAAATGTGTCAAGGTCAAAGGACTCTAAATAGGACAAATTATAGGTCAAAAAAAAAATCCTAATCTATGATATGAACTCAACGGTATGTCCAGTTTTGGATTCCGACGAGCCGATCACAAAATCGCTCGCCAAGTCGAATCGTGGGGACCGCGAAACGGTAATTCGTCGACTGCCTCAGAATCGAGCGAAACTCGGGTCACATGACAAGTTAGAGGCTGCGAGTCCAATGACGTAAGTTTTATTGCGATCTGACTAGCGATCACAAACTAATTAAGAAATTCATAAAACATTGATATATGGGACATTTTGCGGATACGGGTTGATTTTGGCGTGCACACACGTCCAAATCAACTTTTACGAAAACCTACATATCAGAAAATACCATACACGCTTTTCGGTACAATTGGTATGCGACGAGGTGGTCCTGTTTGACGGGGCGCACTCCGTATCGCAAAATTTTAGTTTCTGAAAATATAGTTTTTGGTCATTTTGGAAACAGAGTAATTTGACAAATAAAGCAAACTAAGAAAACCTAAAAGCGTAGAATTAATCCTAGTTATGTTGTGAATAAGTTCCTTTAAACAGATTTTAAAAATATTGAACGAGTTGGTAGATAACTGGGCATGAACATGGGCACTTGGACTGAATTTTTGAACTATTTGGAACAGTTTTTCGTCCAACTTTTGATCGACCTTTCAATTAATCTAGGGAACCTAAAATTATTCTACTTGAAGTGATTCTTAGAGGGTTATGTTGTGAACATGTACGAAGAATTGGTTCATAAAATGGAGCGACGGAGGGAAATATATTGTACCTGTAAGTCGGGCTCGCAAAAGCTGCGTCGTATGCGTGCGGGGTTGATCGGTGGTCGGACGGCCAGTACAGGCGGTCGACGAGGCTTGGGTAAGGTCGTCGGAGGCCGGGTGAGCTATAGGAGAGGAGAAATTAGATTTACGGTTTAGGTTAAGTGTTGTATGACATGTATATATATATATATATATATATATATATATATATATATATATATATATATATATGTATATATATATATATATATATGGGTAAACGGGATATGAGCCATAGGCTCATATTCCTATATGAGCGATGCACATGTGGACCAATAGAAATGAATTTCTACATTCCATGTGCACCCATGTGCACTAGTACACTCCATTCATATTGGTCCACATGTGCATCGACTCATGTAAAAATATGAGCCTTTGGCTCATATACCTTTTTTCCTATATATATATATATATATATATATATATATATATATATATATATAGAGAGAGAGAGAGAGAGAGAGAGAGAGAGAGAGAGAGAGAGAGAGGGATTGGGGGACGTTGGGTTCGCAGGTTTTTTAAAGGGTGGCGCGGTCTACTGGTAGGAGTAGTAGTTAAAGTAAGATTAGGTTTATGGTTTATCTTAGGGTTTAAGGTTTTCTTTCCTTTTTCCTTTACTTTTCTTATTATTACCTAATATTTTTTTTATACCACTTTTCCACATCTAATTAAGTACAATATATTAATATTTTTATTTTCACTTTATTTCTTCTTCTTCTTCTTCTTCTTATTATTATTATTATTAATTTTTTTATTTGCTTCTTTGTTTATATAATTTAAATTTGTTATTTACGTACAAAATTTTATTTATTTCTATCATATTATTAGCTATACTTCTAGATACTACCATGGGTACTAATACATACTTTATTACAATTATTTTATTATTCTAATTAATTAACTAAAATTAAAATTATAAATTGAGGGGTTTTACAAAGTACATATTGCCAACCGAAGGAAAACAACCATGGGTCTTGCTTTAATTCTTAGTGTAACCCGTTTTGATCATTTGATCGGTTTTATTTTGGTTAACACTTAGAACTTTTCATAATCTATAGCAAGGATAACTTAGGTTTCTTTTGCTAAGTTCTAGCATGTTATTTAGAACTTGTCTCCGTGATAATTTTTGATTTTCTTGAATTGGATTGCTCATGGAGCCCGAGAAAAGCAAGTCGGAGAATGCAAATTTGGTCTGAGAATGCATACGAAAAGTACGCAGGGAGCACTTGGTGCATAACACGAAGTTTCAGTGAGAGTGCGTGTATGTATTTCACCAATTTCTTAGAAAGTGCGCCAAGATATATTGAGTACTGTGGGCGTATTTCTTTACTCCTACGTATGTTTTGAACTAAGATAATTCCTCCAAAAGTACGCCAATCCTAGTTGGCGCACTTTTAAATGAGTCCGCAAGTCATCAAGAATGTACGCCACTACTTAAATAGCCAAGTTGGCGCACTTTGCAGATATTGCAGAGTTGTCGCACTTTTGGTAAAACTTTTCTTACTGGCGCATGTTGCTGCCCTTGGGGAATGGCGCACTTGATGTCATTCATGTTTTGGCGCACATTATGGCATTCTCCAGAGACAACGCACTTTGCAGCCCTTCGTAGTTACTTGATGACTAAGCAAATGACTTATAACCATTCTCGAGGATTGTGTTCTCGATTGCAATATTTCCTCGACTGACTGTAATATATTGAGACTTGTGTTTTATCTTTTAGTAGACCTTCCCACGCTCATTGTGCGACAATAATTCAGTTTTACGATTGTGAGCCATTCCTCCTTTTGGGCATACTTGAGGAAGTGCGCTAAGCTTCTGGCTCGCACACTTCTATCATTGTGCGCCATGGTTTTAGAGAGTGTTCTTTAGTATCATTTGTGCGCCATCCTTTGATTGTGGCACTTTTGATATCAAAGTGCGCCAGAACTGCCCTGACTAGTGATTGTGCGCCAATGTATTACTTTCTTGCCTGATTTTACGCTAACCCCAATTTGATGATTTTATGCACCTGTATGCCAGTATTTTTTTTAATAATGCTTAGCACTTGATGTTTCTCTGGTTATCTTTTATCTAGTTATTTTAGTTAATTCTGGTTATTTTTTGAACGTGATATTCCTGTTATTGATCTTGATTTTATGACATAATCTAGTTATTGTACACTATTGTAAACCCCTAAAATTTTAAATTTTATTTAAATTATTTTTATTAAATTATTGAATTCCTTTAGAGTATTTTTATAGTTAATTAGAAAAAATAAATTTTATTGATTTAATTACTTAGATAAATACTTATTTAGAATTATTTCACAAAATAATTTTTATTATTTTTGGAGTCTTGTTAAAGGGTGTTAGATTTCTAGAATTTATTTTGTGTGCAAATATTATTTTTGAATTTTTATATAATCTCATCTATATATGTAAGTATATATGTGAATAAATATTTAGTAGTAGTAGTAGTAGTAGTAGTAGTAGTAATAATAATAATAATAATAATAATAATAATAATAATAATATTAATAATAATAATAATAGTAATAGTAATAGTAATAGTAATAGTAATATATAGTAATAATAGTAATAGTAGTAATAATAATAGTAATAGTAATAATAATAATAGAAATAAATAAGAAAAGAAAAAAAGATAATAATAAAAACCTTAGCTAACTAATCATATACTAATCCTAACTCCTAAACTACCTACACCACAACAACCTATTCTCTACCCAGCGAACCCACTCCCCCTCCCTGATCTCTCTCTATCTCCCTCTCTCTCTATATATATACATACGCATATACATATGAAGCCTAAACCCTAACTCAAACCCTAACCCTAATCTCCTTCATCCTCCACTCCGACCTCAGCCCCGACCTCCGGCCGACCGCAGCCGGACCGGCGCCGCAGCAGCCGCCGGCGACCGCCGCCGTCCGCCCGCCCGCGCGCATGCATGCGCATGTGCACAACAACGTTCCCTACTTCACGGTATGATATCTCTCTCATCTCTGGTCCTTTTCTCGAGCGGTTTATCCGTGTACGTTCACAACCTAACCCTCTAGGATTTTATTCAAGCGGGAGGAGTTTTTGTGCCCTGAATTGGTCGAAAAATCGACCGAAAGTTGGCCAAAAAACTGACCAAAAACAGTCCAGAATTTCAACCCAAACCTCCATGTTCATGCCTAATTTGCAACCAACCTGTTTAATATTTTTGAAATCTAATTAAAAGGTTTTCTTTCCAATATAACCGAATTTTTTTTTGTTCTTTTAGTTTTTATTAATTCGTTTTATGTGTTAAATTATTCGGCCTCCAAAACGACAAAAAACTTGGTAATTTAAAATTTTAATTTTGTGATACGGAGTGCGCCCCGTCAAACGGGACCGCCTCGTCACGTACCAATTGCACTGAAAGGGGCGTATGGTATATCTTGACATGTTGGCTTTCGCAGAAGTTGATTCGGACGTATGCGCGCGTCAAAATCAACCTGTATCCACAAAAAGTCCCCGTATCGTAACTTTTACAAAATACCATCCCACTTTGTGTACGCTCGTCAGAATGCGACAAAACTTGCGCCATTGGATTCGTGGTATCACGCTAGTCCTATGACCCAAGTTTCATGCGATTTTGAGACAGTTGACCAAGCCGCCTATTCGCGGGCCCCACGGTTTGAGTTGAAAAGCAAATTTGTGATCGGCTCACCGGAATCCAAAATTGCACATACCGTTGAGTTCGTATCGACGTTTAGAATTTGTTTGACCTATAATTTATCCCATTTAGAGACCTTTACCTCTGGCACGTATTTCGCTGTAAAGTGGGCCACATATGAACCCGTTTTGACCAAAAATTATCGTTTTGCCCCTGTATTCAAATTGGACGAAAGGGTAGTATTTTTTAGCTATCTCGCTTATTCTGAGAACGTTGGTAATATTTATTTCAGCATCCGAAGACGTTCATTATGATGCCATAGTTTTGATCCCTTGTGTTTGATTTTTGGACGCTTACACTTCGTAGCTTTCTTGCCAGACAAGTATGTCTTGCCAAATTATTTACAGTAATTTGCATGCTTATCATATTTTTATATATTCATTATATATGTGTTTTCTTTCAGTCATAATTATATACTATATATGTTGACACACACTTGACACATAGTATCATGGGAGGGGAGGACAATCAGTAGGCGTATGGGCTACCCTCTCTGGTAAACCGTAGTAACTAGCACGCACTACGGTAGTTGTATCGCGATGGTCGCTACCCTCGAGGTATGACGGCTTCTGATGTTCATGGATGTGTGTGTGAGTTGTGAGATAGATAGAGTATCCTACACCTACCCATACATCGAAAATGTTGTCTTCATTATGCATTTCATAAAGATTGTCTAGTATATCATACTTATATATTTTGTCTATTATGCATGTTTTACTGTATTCAATTGGCATGCTTCTATGTATCTTGTTACGTCCCTCTGAGGACCTGGTCCTTTTTCAGATGTAGACGATCTTGACTATTCGCAGGAGCACGAATCAGGATTTGCTACTTCTCTCTCTTTCGAGGAGGTCTTCTCTTCGAGCCTCGTTGATCATAGATGTACTTATTTTATTTCTCTTATATTCTAATTTGGCAGTAGATTTGTCTCCACCCAACTACTTGTTCTTATCAAGCATTTTATACTCGATTCAGTTATATAGTTGATTGGTTATTCATTTCTATTTGATTCTGTGGATGAGATCTAGTTATGCCCCGTGACTTGTGATAATATATATACCACATGTGAGTTAATATTCATATTACAGAGTACGTGTGTATTATGGTATCCATATATTGGAGTTGCCATATACATACGGCTGGCATGCTTACGTATTCCTAGTCCTACGTATTTTGGGACTGTGGCATGACAACTATAATAAACTTCGAATAACCCTCACACTCCTGATAATCCTGAGACTCCTGGATCCTAATGCTTCTGATAGAGGATCGAAGTAGCGCACTCATGACTTGAGAACTCCTGTAACTTTCCTGATCAAGACTATTAGTAGAACCTGTATTGCATGTCATGTATCTCCGTGGTTGATTTTGATTATGCTTGTCAAGCTACTGTCCTGTCTTGCATCGTTTCTAAGTCAGATTCCTAAGCACCATAATCGGAAATTCTTGATAATTATCTAGGCTAACAACTAGAATAATAATCTAGAAAGCATCTAAAGAAATTTCCTGGCTACATGCAATTTTGGTATTCCAGCGACACCTGATGGATTTGGAGCTCTCCGTTGTGAGGGGTACACTTCTAACACATTGACGAGTGTTGCACTACCATAAAAGAAAAGAGATAATTATGCCTGATTAATTTATACTATATATCCGCTCGTTTAGATAACCCGGATAGTTTGTAAGGCATGTGGCTGTGAAATCTCAACTGCATGTGCTAGTAATTAGAGTGTGATAACCCTAGTTAGCTAATGATAGCAAGTTGTAGGACATGATTGGCCGTGATTGCTCGAATTTCTAGTCTAGTCATGTTTTGCTTTATCTAGTCACTGTTCATAAGTAATAACTTGAGCACTGATTTCTGGTACTTCCTGATTATGACTCCAGAACTGGTAACTGTTAGATTCTACCTGTTACTTCATTTCTTTCCTTATGCTATTTTTCTTATTTTATCGGCATGTTGGTTTTTAGTTCCTAAGATTGGCTCCCTTGTGGTACCTTCCTATTTTTGGGTTCTGATCCCACTGATTTTGTATGGCCAGATATCGGAGCAGAACCGTAGGATCTCTCGTACTTCTCTCTTCAAGATGGTGAACACGAGGAGCACCCGAGGACATGAGTGAGTTTCTCTTTCATCACCCACTTGATCTTGTATAATTATTCTTTTCAGGCGTTTAGCCACCGAGCATGTGTTAGCTCATATTTTGGGACCTTGATACTTCCGTCTGCAGGCCTACATGTAAACATATATAGCTAAAGCTGATCATGTAATATATTGTACAGAGAGAGAGTTCAAGCTGCTACACTTATCCCAAAAGAAGTACATTCACCGGGTACTTCAGCATTTCGGGATGGACGGGTCAAAGAAAGTGAGTAACCCCCTTGCGGCTCACTTTAAGTTCACTGAGGAGAAGTGTCCATCTACCTGTAGCGCCCCGCTCAGCGTTGACGCTACGTACAAGTGAGATCGCCTTGCTTGCTCGAACGGAAGTCTTCTCGGAGAGTTCCCGACCGATTAATCAATGTAAGTGGGCAGAACTGCATTCTTTGATTCTTGCACGACTTCATAATGAATCTGAGTTTTTGAATGCTTGTTTGCTTAAGAAGAATGTTTTCATAAAAAGAATGATAAAACCGACTCAGCATGTTAATAAGAGAACCCACATAGCTTGTCATTGAAACGAATCTGCTGCCTACTAAGAGAATAAGAATGCTTGTCAGTAAAGAGATAGAACCATTGCTATGCTAAGAGAAAGATAGAAATGTTGCATGCTTAGTTACACTGACACAGCTCAAACAAACCCTTGCCATGCTAAGAAATCAGTAAATGAATCGTTTGAATATGTCTCTGTGAATATGCTAAGAAGAGATAGACTTTTGCATGTTAGTTATGGAATAAATCGTGCTTGGCACAATATGCTTTGCTTGTCTGTTTTGCTATCGATCTGCTATATGTTACATGTGTAAAAGAGAAAGAGTCTAATAGTCTGCCCTGATGTCCGGTCCTTCGGGATCTTGGGGGGTATACTATTAGATTGTTGAAAAGATGTATTTGCAAAGAGAAGAGTCTAATAGTTCGCCCTGACGTCCGGTTCTTCGGGATCTTGGGGGGTGTGCTATTAGATTATTATATGCTTGTGCTTGTGAATGTGAATGTGAATATTGCCTGTCTTGCATTGGTCTCGGACAACTTGTGCACAAGGTAATAGTCTCTCGATCGATTCCTGGGGCACTGGGAATCGGTCGATCCGGAAGGGATTGTGAGAGCACCCTGACGCCGGTCCTATGGGATCTTGGGGGGTGTTATTGTCCAATAATGGGGAAACTCATGGGCCCGTCATATAGATAGGGCGCATGCTAGGTTTACCTTCTTGCATACCTATCATTTGTGACACCAGAAGATTGATTCATAAGTTTTTCCATATATGCATATTGTGACTAACTTGTGTGTCTGCTGCAGGGATAACAGTTCGGCTATGGGGTAAGAATATGAGTTTATACATAAGCCTGCTTGCTCATTAAGATGTGCATCATAGAGTTTATCTGATAGTGTTGCATGCATTTGCATCGGTCGGACAATGGCTATTGGTGAAGAGCTGAACCTTGGTTACGGCTGCTATAACGGCAGTGATGTTGCAACCATGAGTCACAGCTGCTAATAACATCAGATAAAGGAGTCATTGGCTAGCTGGATTACCGCTACCAATCCTGAGTTTCTCAGGGACCGGCTTCTGAATGATAGTTTTACTTGTGTGCTTGATAGAATGATAGTCCACATGATATGTTTGCCTCGATTCGATATGATCATTCTGCTAGATAAGCTTTGCCCCTAAGAGTTAGATTGTGATGCACAATACATGCTGCGCACTACACGATAGAGCACTGTCCCGATCGTATGCTTATAGTTTGAATATACAAACTATTTCAAAGTTATGTTTTCAAAAGATGTAATCTGACTATAATCCTGAACTACATGAAATGAAGATAGGTGAAAGTAGCAAGATCACTAGTAATGCAATATTTTGCCACATGATTACTTAGTGTGGGTTTCAGGGGGTATATCTTCTGTTCAGTTGATTTATCTCACCAGTACTTGCATAAAGTGCTGACCCACCAACAGTGTGCTTGTTCTCAGGTGCCCGTTCGTCTGAGGAAGCGATAGCCGTGCCTCATCCCAAGGAACCGGAAATCTGGAGTCGATGCCTGGAGCCGCATCGAGTTGTGCCTGCTTTGAGTTGCTTTTATATAGAGGGACATAATGTATGGAACGATGTTATTGTAATCGAGAGAAGAGTGCTTGAGCGATTTGTAACCTCGGCCATGCGCCGCTTGTAACACTTTTGATTATCAATAAAAGAGCCTATTTTCATATGCCATTGTGTTCTTCACTTTTCTGCAATATATGTGTGTCGCTGCTTCAGTATTGAATAGCTTACTTGCCCTTGTATCAAAGCTTTGGCCTTGTGCAAGCGCACTTTAGGCTTGCACGGCATCACGCCCGTGCGAGGACGATCGGTTTCGTAGGGACCAAAGCGAGGACGAACGACCCTACGGGACCGGGGCGTGACACTACCGAGGACGAGAAGGAAGATATGGAGCGAGTTCCATATGCCTCAGCCGTGGGGAGTCTTATATATGCTATGGTATGTACGAGGCCATGCATTGCTCATACAGTCGGCACAGTTAGTAGATACACTTCCAATCCTGGAAGGGTACATTAGAGTAGGGTCAAGTGGATTCTACGATATCTTCAGGGTACTGCCGATTGGAGAATTTTATTTGGTGGCGACGAGCCGAAGCTAGTTGGATATACGGACGCTGATATGGCTGAAGATATAGAGATGAGTCGATCGACTTCGGGCTATGTGATGATGTTTGCAGGTGGAGAAGTATCGTGGCAGTCGCGTTTACAGAAGTGTGTTAACTTGTCGACGACAGAGGAAGAATATATTGCGGCGACGAAGGCTTGCAAGGAGTTGCTGTGGATGAAGAAGCTACTACAGAAAATTGGACTTGTCACGCCCCAGTCCCAAAAATACGTAGGACTAGGACACGTAAGCATGCCAACTGCATGGATATGACAACTCCAATATATGGAAACCAAAATCCACACGTATGCTGTAATATAAATATCAATCCACAAGTGGTATAAACATATGTCACAAGTCACAGGATATAATCTAAATCTCATCCACAAAAATCAAATATAAATAAATAACCAGTGTCTATGAAACTAGATCTCAATATAAGTATCTAAGGATGATAGTTGGATGGAAACAAATCCACTACCAACTCGAATGTAAAGGTACAACACAATAAACACAATATAAGAATACCAACTAACGACCACGGGCTCGAAGAAAAGATATCCTAAAAACATATGTAACCATCCGAATCTGCGCTCCTGCGAATACTCAAGAACAGATACACCTGGAAAGGGACCAGGTCCTCAGAGGAACGTAACAAGATACATAGAAGCAAGCAAATTTGAATACAGTAAACATGCATAATGTTTGAAAATAAATAAGTACGTTATACAAGACAATCTATATGAATACAAATGAGGACAACTTTTCAATGTATGGGCAAGGGTAGGCTACTTGATCTAAGCCTCACAACTCACACACCCGTCTAAAACATCAGAAATTGACATACCTCGGGGGTAGCGGCCAGCGCGACTCTACAGAAATTGACATACCTTGGGGGTAGCGACCAGCGTAACACACGCCCGTAGTGCGAACTATATACTACGGTTTACCAGAGTGGTTAAAAGCCCATACACTTAATGATTGTCCTCTATGATACTAAGTGTCAAGTGTGTGTCAACATATCTAATATGTAGTAATGACTGAAAGAAACTACACATGCAATAAATAAACAGAAATGCATTAAATATACAGAAATATACTAAGCATGCAAAATACTATAAGCAATTTGGCAAGGTATCTTGTCTGGCAAGAAAGCTGAAAAATATAATGTCCAGATGTCACGCACGCAGGAGTGGAAGCTGCGACCTCAGAATAAACGTCTCCGGATGCTGAAATAAATATCACCAACGTTCCCAGAATAAGCAAAATAGCTAAAAAGTACTTCCATTTCGCCTAATTTGGACACAGGGGCAAAACGGTAATTTCGTATAAAAGTGGGGTCCACGTGTGGCCCACTTTGCACCGAAAAATGTGCCAAGGGTAACAGTCTCTAAATAGAACAAATTATAGGTCAAATAAACTCTATATGTCAATACGAACCCAACGGTATGTCCAAATGTAGATTCCGATGGGCCGAACACAATTTTGCCCAAAAAGTCAACCGTAGGGCCCGCCAATTGGCGACTTGGTCAACTATCTCAGAATTGCGTAAAAATTGGGTCACAGGACCAGCGTATTACCACGAGTCCAGTGGTGCAAGTTTCGTCGTAATCTGACGAGCGTGCACAAAATGCGCGCGACTTTCACAAAAGTTGCGATACGGGATTTGTTCGCGGATACGGGCTGATTCCGGTGCGCACACGCGTCCGAATAAGTTTTCACGAACTCTTATGTGTCCGGTTATGCTGCACGCACCATTTGGTATACTTGGTACACGGTGGGGCAGTCCCGTTTGGCGGGACGCGCTCTGTTTCACAACTTTTAGAAATCTAAAAAAATATGTTCGTGGAGTTTTCCAACGAATTTAATTCTACCTACAACAGTTAATAATATAGGGTTATTTAACAAAAATTAAACTAGGTCAAGTGGTCTATGCATACTAAAAAGATTCATCGAATTCGAATCTCTGTGATGGAAGATACGAACTCGGGAACATAGGTGATCACCGCAATTTTCTGTGATCCCAGAAATTGGTCTTTTTCTGCCAACTTTGGCACTATTTTTGCCTATGGTTACACATTGTTCGAGGTTTACTATCACACAGATATAGAAGAGGGTTAAGGGGTGAGCATACCGGTGAAGACGGGATGGCGTTTGGTTGAGCGAGGCGACAAAAAATAACTCCGAAACACAGGTATCTCGCTGCGGAAATCTGCAGTGCGTGGGGTGCGCGGGGTCACGGTCGTCAAGGTCGGTTTGGACGGCCTGGAGGGGTTCTCCGGCTGCGGTGGCGGCGCTCTCTAGGTCTAGATGGGAAGAGGAAGAGTTTGGATGATCTAGGGTTAGGGTTTTAGTCGAAATAGAGTATATATATATGTATATATATGGGAGAGAAGGGGGAGTTCCGTTGCGGGTTAAGGGGGTCTGTTGGTTTTAAGCTAAAGGGTGCGGTGTGGGCTTGTGGGTTGCTTAGTTGCTGGCTCACAAAAAGGGGCGGCTGTGAGCAAAAAGGGGTGGCTCACATGCACGGGTAGGAATGGTAGTTTGGGTAGGTAGGAATGTTAGTAATGGTAATGGTTTTTTTTCCATTTCTTTTCTTTTCTTTACTTTTCCTTTTATATTTTCCCTTAATATATATATATATATATATATATATATATATATATATACTCATAGAATAATTTAGAATTACACTAATGCATACCATTAAGCTAGCAACTGCTCAAGGGGTCTCCTACAAGAAATAAATTCGAAAAAATTTCTAATGGCCCCATAAATCCGCTAAGTGCACGAACACCTAAAATAATAATTAATAAAAATATATTTCTCCTAATTAGCCACTAATTACTACAATTAAATTAATAATTATAAAAAAAATTATATACGGTTTCTAGGAATAGGAGTTTTATATTCTACCAAACTTATAAAAATTTTGTCCTCGAAATTAAAACTAAGCCACGGTAGAAAGTCAAGGATGGTATAAGATTTACATTATTTAAAATGCAAGGCTAGGTTTAAAGGAGTGGACGATGTTGCGCGTTGCACATCCCAAAAAATCATGAGAAAATCCACATGAGCGAAAATAGATTTCTTCATGTGTCATGTCCAATGGTGTGGACACCTAAATGCTCTTTTGCATAAAAGTGTCCAACAATTGGAAAATTGCACAAAGATGAGAATTGGATGATGGGCACGTCTAGGATAAGTGTGTGGAATTTGTAGGAAGACAGTGGCTAGTGTAGTGCTCCAATTATCGAAGCACGGTAAGGTGCGCTAAGTGATATAATTATTGCAAAAAAATTAAATAAAAAAGAATCCCGTGTTCTATTTCTAATTGGATTCAATCTATCCTTAGTCTCACTATCTAAGCCAAGTAGGTCCAATTTTGGATGAGGGTTTTACAATCTACCCAACTTAAAATTTACCCATCTATCACCTAAGGCTATACATCTAGGAAAACTATTCCTCAAATTATTTAATCATGTTATTTAATCCTCAAAGTTTTAACACCAAATATATCACCTATGATATGCCCTTAATCAATTATAAAATGGGAGTCATTAAGTCATGTGATTAGCCTTACGGGGTATATCTAGTACTATCAGTGTGTCAACTTATACCAAGCACGAGGTTTCGTCTTTCTGAAATAAGGAAAGACAAAGAGCAATAATAAAGAATTCAAGGTGAAGGTGATAGAATACAAGTACGAGGTTCAAAGAGATTGAAGAATTCGAAAAGAGAGTTGTTAGGATAGTTGTGGATTGAAATCCTATTTTTGGTAATTTTCTATTTACATGCTCGTATCAGTACAATTATGTAACCGATACGATATGTCAGACATGTCTAGGGGCAAGTATATCCGTCTACTACCATATATCTCAACCCACGTAAAGTAGTCATGCGAAGAGCGAACCAAGCACACTAAGGTTAGCTAGACCTTAATACACCGATTCTGATTAGGCAATTGTATCATTGTGTGCACCCAATAATACATATGTCATGAGCAAGCTCGATAAAAGAATAAGCTTGCAAAAACTAGGCTATAATAGCAGCATAAGTCAAGGTAGTACATCAAATATAAATACGCTGGATTATGATGAAAGAAGGTACATAACAATTCAAGTTCACAAAAGATACGACTCCATAATCTCTACAGTTGTCATACTAATTCCTTGTCTAAGTCGATAGTCGACAAAGTAGGGGTATAGCTTCTAAGTTCTACAGTCTGAAAAAAATACTATCGTCCTAAGCTAGCATACAGTTAATGTTGTTCAATCACACTTCAATAATAGGTTAAAAGACTATGTGATACTATGTTGTGAGGTATACTACCCAACTTATAACAATAACTAATACTGTAATTTCCTTGAGAAAATTCTTCAGAATAACTTGGTCCTTGTAAATAAAGTATAAACTATTGTTAGGAAAAGATCTTGGTACTTATTAGGGTATCCTCTTATATTACATAGGTCATGGTCGTCCTAAGTTCTAGTCTTAGTGCAAGTGTCAATAGTAAGAATGGAATAATTACTGGCCTTCAAGGGAAAAGGGGATATAACTCGTATCGAGGTGGGGGTACATGTTACACAATTTAAAACTAAGGGATAAGCACCAGGTCTCAATCTTCAAGAATAGCTTAAACCATCAAGTTCTAACTACTAATCACACAATTTCAAAATTTAACATTAACCACTATAATCCCAACAACTATATGTCCTTAACATAGAATAAGTCACCTGGCCTACAATCAGAAGTGTCAGATGGCACGAGTTGAAAGATGAAGAGTAGAAGAACAAAATTTAGTCGTCGCGCAACTAGCGAGCGCTAAGGGTTTAGAGGAACAAGTCATAAAACTAAAATGGAAAGACTCTGGATAATGTCATGGTTTCCTAAGGGAAGATGCTATGCTAATCTCTGTGTTTGAGGTATGTTCAAGGAAAATGTTATATTCATTCCCTTGGGATTTCTAAGGTGCTGTCTACTAATAATAAGACAACGATCTAAGTTTATAGTTCTCCAATACTATCTAATTATGAAGGTTAGGTTCAGTCCTAATATTCAATCTTGGTTCTCTATTGGTTTCTCAATACTAGGGTCAAACAATATGGTCAAACTTCTAACTAATCGTAGTAGCGTTTATACTACTCTCAAGTCTTTATAAATACATCATGGGGTAATGGTAAACCAATCTATAGATAAGGAATTCTAGGGTTCACTAGATATTTTAAACTTAGTGGTGTGTCTATATTCTCGCTGTATTCTTAATAGGTGTGCTACCATAATTATCATCCTAATAACAGGGGTTCCTATATTCTAGCAGAAGGCTATACTCAAAGAACTATTAGGAAAGTACAGGAATCAAGCATGATGCAATTATTCAGATAGAATGGATTGGAAGGAGAGCGAATCATAGTCAATTGTGGATGAGATCCTATACTCTATTCCTAGGTGCAGGCTTGTTCGATACAATAATGTAACCGAGACAATATGCTCTCGACCTGCATGGGCCACCACAAAAATATGTCACGTCCCAGTCCCAAAAATACGTAGGACTAGGACACGTAAGCATGCCAGCCGCATGGATACGGCAACTCCAATATATGGAAACCAAAATCCACACGTACGCTGTAATATGAATATCAATCCACAAGTGGTATAAACATATGTCACAAGTCACAGGATATAATCTAAATCTCATCCACGAAAATCAAATATAAATAAATAACCAGTGTCTATGAAACTAGATCTCAATATAAGTATCTAAGGATGATAGTTGGATGGAAATAAATCCACTACCAACTCGAATATAAAGGTACAACACAATAAACACAATATAAGAATATCAGCTAACGACCACGGGCTCGAAGAGAAGACATCCTCGAAACATATGTAACCATCCGAATCTGCGCTCATGCTAATACTCAAGAACAGATATACCTGGAAAGGGACCAGGTCCTCAGAGGGACGTAACAAGATACATAGAAGCAAGCCAATTTGAATACAGTAAACATGCATAATATTTGAAAATAAATAAGTAATTTGTACAAGACAATCTATATGAATGCAAATGAGGACAACTTTTCTACGTATGGGCAAGGGTAGGCTACTCGATCTAAGCCTCACAACTCATACACCCGTCTAGAACATCAAAAATCGACATACCTCGGGGGTAGTGACCAGCGCGACTCTACAGAAATTGACATACCTCGAGGGTAGCGACCAGCGCGACACACGTCCGTAGTGCGAACTATATACTACGGTTTACCAGAGTGGTTAAAAGCCCATACGCCTAATGATTGTCCTCTATGATACTAAGTGTCAAGTGTGTGTCAACATATCTAATATATAGTAATGACTGAAAGGAACTACACATGCAATAAATAAACAAAAATACAATAAAATACTAAGCATGTAAAATACTGTAAGCAATTTGGCAAGGTATCTTGCCTGGCATGAAAGCTAAAAAATATAATGTCCAAATGTCACGCACGCAGGAGTGAAAGCTGCGACCTCAGAATAAACGTCTCCGGATGCTGAAATAAATATCACAAACGTTCCCAGAATAAGCAAAATAGCTAAAAAGTACTTTCCTTTCGTCCAATTTGGACACAGGGGCAAAACGATAATTTCGGGTAAAAGTGGGGTCCACGTGTGGCCCACTTTACACCAAAAAATATGTCAAGGATAACAGTCTCTAAATGGGACAAATTATGGGTCAAACAAACTCTAGATGTCAACACGAACCCAACGGTATGTCCAAATATGGATTCCGATGGACCGAACATAATTTTGTCCAAAAAGTCAACCGTGTGGTCCGCCAATTGCCTCAGAATTGTGTAAAAAATGGGTTACAGGACCAGCGCGTTACCACGAGTCCAGTGGTGCAAGTTTTGTCACAATCTGACGAGCGTGCAAAAAATGCGCACGACTTTCGCAAAAGTTGCGACACGGAATTTGTTCGCGGATACGGGCTGATTCCGGCGCGCACACGCGTCCGAATCAGTTTTCGCGAACTCTTACGTGTCCGGTTATGCTGCGTGCACCTTTTGGTATACTTGGTACACGGCGGGGCGGTCTCGTTTTGGCAGAACGCGCTCCGTTTCACAACTTTTAGAAATTTAGAAAAATGTGTTCGCGGAGTTTTCCAACGAATTTAATTCTACCTACAACAGTTAATAATCTAAAGTTATTTAACAGAAATTAAACTAGGTCAAGTGGTCTATGCATACCAAAAAGATTCATCGAATTCGGATCTCTATGGTAGAAGATACGAACTCGGGAACATAGGTGATCACCGCAGTTTTCTGCGATCCCAGAAATTGGTCTTTTTTCGCCAACTTTGGCGCTATTTTTGCCTATGGTTACGCATTGTTCGAGGTCTACTATCACACAGATATGGAAGAGGGTTAAGGGGTGAACATACCGGTGAAGACGGTGTGGCGCTTGGTTGAGCGAGACGATGGAAAACAACTTCGGAACACAGGTACCTCGCTGCGAAAATCTGCAGTGCGCGGGGTGCGCGGGGTCGCGGTCGTCGGGGTCGGTTTGGACGGCCTGACGCGGTTCTCCGGCTGCGGTGGCGGCGTTCTCTAGGTCTAGATGGGAAGATGAAGAGTTTGGATGATTTAGGGTTAGGATTTTAGTCGAAATAGAGTATATATATATATATATATATATATATATATATATATATATATATATATATATATATATATATATATATATATATATATATATATATATATATATATATATATATATATATATATATATATATATATATATATGAGAGAGAAGGGGGGGGGGGGTTCCGTCGCAGGTTAGGGAGGTCTGTTGGTTGTAAGCTAAAGGGTGCGGTGTGGGCTTGTGGGTTGCTTAGTTGCTGGCTCACAAAAAGGGACGACTGTGAGCAAAAAGGGGTGGCTCACATGCACGGGTAGGAATGGTAGTTTGGGTAGGTAGGAATGTTAGTAATGGTAATAATTTTTTTTTCATTTCATTTCTTTTCCTTTTATATTTTCCCTTAATATATATATATATATATTATATATTATATATTATATATACTCATAGAAAAATTTAGAATTACACTAATGCATACCATTAAGCTAGCAACTGCTCAAGGGGTCTCCTACATAAAATAAATTCGAAAAAATTTCTAATGGCCCCATAAATCCCCTAAGTGCACGAACACCTAAAATAAAAATTAATAAAAATCTATTTCTCCTAATTAGCCACTAATTACTACAATTAAATTAATAATTATATAAAAAAATTATATACGGTTTCTAGGAATAGGGGTTTTCCAGGACTAAAGCAGGAGCAGTATCCTTTGCTTTGCGATAATCATAGTGCTATTCACCTAGTGAAGAACCAGATATTTCATACCGGTCCAAGCACATTGATATCCGGTATCATTGGATACGGGATGTGGTTAACAAGAAGGAAGCGGTGCTTGAGAAGGTTCATACATATGACAACGGAGCAGATATGTTTACAAAGGTTCTACCAAGGAAAAAGTTTGAGTACTGCAGGCGGATCGTCGGGATGACGACCCCCTCTACATAGTTGTGAAGGAAAAGATTTTTTGGAGTGGGTGGGGTTCCCAACTTATGTGGAAAATACCCCGGAGTATGATTGAGCATTTCTACATATAATAGAAATACCTCAATTTATTTGGATTGGATATTCCTAAATATAATATGAATATTTCAATGAATTTGGGTTGGATATTCCTACATATAATAGGAATATGTAAATGGATTTGGATTGGATATTCCTATCTATAATATGAATGCTAGTTGTGGGTTTGAGGCTATATATATAGGTGTCTCCTGGCCCTAAAATATTTATCTCTCTCTAAAAACAAATATAGCAATAAGGAGAGAAAATGAGACAAGAGTGCCATTGCAACATTGGAGAGGAGAAAGAAAGATTGGAGGCCGTTTCGAAGAAGGAGATCAGTTTCGGATATTTCTCGTTGTCTTTCTTCTTCGTGGTTATAATCTATTTTCTGTTCCAAAAGAGTTGTGGTGATCCGTTTGGATCGGTGAGAAGTTTGCAAGGAGTCGGTGTATTTCTTATTCCATTAGTGGAGGATTTTCAGGGTTGGACTTCGATCGTCCCATAGTTTTTTCCGCAAGTTTTTTCCACGTCAAAAATTTCTGTGTCTGGCATTTGTGTTTGACGTTTTTGGTTTGTACGTTTTGTCCGGTTCTCCCGCAGGTACTTTCTGATTTGGAAAACGATTTTCACACTTTCGTTTCCAACATCGACCGCACTTGTCCACCGAATTAAAAGTCTTAGCTGGGTGTGACCGACCACTGTCACGTCCTAATTTTGGCCAAACTGTCGCCACAAAATGGATGGACCAGGTCGTAGCACAATTCTTGCGTACATTATTGTCACATAATTAAAATGCATTGTACAACTATCAGTACTAGCTACGTACACTTGAAGATTAAGGAAATAATATTTTTCCGATGAAATCTTTCTTCTCTTCCTTCGCAGGAAGAACGTCCCTACTCACTTGAGCTAACAAAAGTTGGCACGCAAGAGTTAATTTCCAATCGAACGAACAAGATTTAATTCCTCGTGTAATTGCTATCACAAACATAACAAGCAAGCAAGCAAGCAAATAAGCAATCGATCTCCGGAAATTCTTTGCTATTGGAATGAGCTTTTGGGCATTGAGTAGTGAATAATTTGTTTATCATGTCATACATTGAATTTATCCAAATAAGTAACTGATCCGTTTCCGACCATTGGTAACAGTGCCAAACTTCATATTTTGAGACCTAAGACGAATTCTAAAAATGGTGTCCTCAAAGCTTAATGTTCACATAATTTTTTTTTTTTCCATATACAATATTATTATCAACCCAAAATTCAAGAAATAAAACAATAAATATAATATAATATCCAAAAGAATATAAATTATAATGAAATACTAATAAAATTGATATATTCCAAACAAATAAAATAAAATTGATGTTCCAAAGAAATAAATAAAAAGAAAGTTAACAATGGTTCAGATAGTTCATAATGGTAATAAAAAAATTAACGACAAATAAATAATCAACTAATAATAATAATTAACAACAAATAAACATTCAACAACAAATATAAAAAAATAACTTTTTTTCTTAGTTTCTCTATTACTTAGTTGATTTCAATCTCAATAGGAATAACTAAGCAATCAAATGACAAAGAACGTATTTTTCCAATAAATTAGGCAACCCCAAATAAAGATAATCAATAAAAAATTATAAAAAAATAATAATAAATTATAAAGCTCACATAATTGAAATGGACTGATTCCAATAGATATTTTAGGAACAAAATGCACTCGTGATTGTCGACTCCAGCAACTATATCGACTCGGCAGATAACTATAGACATTATGCAAGAACATATTTTTCAATAAATTAAGAGTCAACCACAAATAAAAAATATCAACAACAATATATATATAAAAAATAAAATCAAAATCTCACCTTAAAGGGATGGATTGTTTGTCTATTTCCTTTCTTCTTCTTTTAAAAAAAAGAAAGAGAAGAATATGTTGATTCCGATGGCCACAAAAGTCTCTCAACCAAAAAAAAAAAAAAAAAAAAAAAATCCTCTATTAGAGCATCTTTTTCGGCGCTTTAAGGCTTTAAGCATAGTACAGTTTATATATAAAAACAAATTAATTCAAAGTCTCACCTCAAAGGTAAAGAAGAAAAACTTGATTCCAACGACCGATCCCACTCAACCAAAAAAAACTAAAAAAATTTATATATTAGAACATCCGTTGCTTTAAATATTGAGAGAGTGTTATCCAGTTGTTCAGTTGCTTGTCCATCCATCGTTAGTTTACTTTAGACATACAATTTGATTTTTATCCGGACTCAATCTTTATTAATCATAATCTTGGTCAAGTCCACTTATCCAGTTGATCCGGACTTGATTTTTAGAGGGCCAAAATATTGAGAGTTTATATACACTGTAAAAAAAAAAAATTTGTCCTCTAAAATTTTGGGCCTGAGACCACTGCCTCATGGGCCTCATATTAATTACGGACATGATCGATAGTTCGTCCCTACTGGAAAATTTTCAGTATTCGTCGTTCATCTATCGTTGTTCTGTCGCTAGTCCGTCACTACTTTGATATTTGTTTTCCAATTTTAAACAAATCTGCTGTACACCACCTGTTATGGATGATAATACAACACATGAGCAGGAATATTTACAACACATAATCCAAAAAACACAAAATCATAATGATAACCCGAGATAACATGCTAATAATCATATTCACACATAATAATAATAATAATAGTAATAATAATAATAATAATAGTATTTAGTATTCATATAGTACTATAATATCTACTATAACAAAGTACAATGTTAATAAGTATAAAAACTAAATGCATCACACAAAATCACAGTAGGTGGGGGTGGCCGTGGTTGGTACTGGTGGCTAAGTATAAACTCCATCATAAATTAGTCAACGCATGTTGCATGACGTCCGAGACGACACTAGCAAAAGCATAAGTAGTTGGAGGAGCATGCAGCAACTTGAGTCACCTGAGAAGCATCATGAGTAGCAGTACGAGGAGAAGCCGGATTAGAGGGTCAAGGTATGTAAAAAGACGGACGGTCTAAAATTTGGTCCAGCTTCGATTTGGTCAAATTAAGTCCAGATTGGTTCGGTCTCGGGCAACGGATCGGTCTGTTCCGGTCCATTTCTTTCGCGGATCCGGACTAGATCGGAGGATTCGATCCGCAAGTCCGATCTGATCCGATCCGATTTCGTGTTTGTTCGCACCAGATCTAATTCGGTCGACCAGGTCGGTTCGGTCCGAACCGGCTTGGTTCTGGTCCGGTTCAGTCCATTTCGGCTAAGTTTTAGATTTTTTTTTTTTTTTTTTGATATATCCGTTGGAGGGTATTTTTATCAAAATATCCCATTTTTGGCGGTTGTTTTTTAACGTTTTAGGAATATTTTGGTCATTTTGTTAAAACCTATTATAACAACTCTTTTTGAGGGTATTTGGGGGTAATTTGACCCCCAAAAATTTCTATAAATAATCCATAATCCATAAAAAATAAACACAACACAATTTCTTCCCTTTATTTTCTCTCTTTCAAAGTTTAGAAGAAAGGTAATTACAAAATTTAGAAGCAAAGCAATTAATATGATCCAACTTCTTTCCTCTCAAACACATTTTCTTGCAATTTCTTTTAGAGGTTTATAGCAGACGTTACAAGTAATTTTAATATTACCGAATTTTTTTTTTTTTGATTTGAGATTTTTCTTTCCCCTCTCTCTCTCTCTCTCTCTCTCTCTTTTGGTAGAGAAGTAATTAATTTTGCTCTAAATTTTTTTTGAAAAATTATTTTTTTAAAATATGGATGAACAAGATTCAAACCAACATTTTAAAATTTATGATTATTATAATAATATGTTTGAAAATAATCATATTCCTGATTCTGTGCCACCGACACAAATGTCACCTCCTGAAGTTAGGAATATGGCTACAGCTACAAATAAGAAAATAAATCATTTGGTGAAAGTAATTTCTATTATAATTATGTAAGTAATACCCTTAATCCTTATTTTAATAAAGCAGAGGCTCTGAATTTATTTCAAAAAGATAAGACTGCTTTGAAAGAAAGTTTTATGCATGTTAGTAAATTAGCTCTAACTTCTGATATATGGACTACTAAGCAAAATTATACTTATATTTGTATCATGACACTTTATATAGATCCAAGATGGATATTGTAAAAACGTATCATTTGTCTAAGGTCATTAGAATTTTCACATACCGACGTTGTAATCGGTGGCACGATAATGCAATATGTGCGTGAATATGATATTCACAATAAAAATTTTTAATTTTTTTTATAAAGCAAGTAAAAATACTTCTTCTATTAATGTTTAGAAAATAAAATTTACGCCTATGTTAGAAGGTAAATTTTTTCATGTTAGATGTACTTGTCATATTATTAATTTGATTGTATAAGAATGTCTTGAATTCTTTCAACTAAATTTAGAAAATATTAGATTATATTTACAGAGTTGAAACACTTCTCAATATAACTGTTTAATATTTTCAAAATCTAATTAAAGAGTTTTCTTCTCAATATAACTGAGAATTTTTTTGTTCTTTTAGTTTTTGTTAACTTGTTCTATGTGTTAAATTATTCGGCCTCCAAATCGACCAAAAATTTGTTATATTAAAACTAAAATTTTGTGATACGGAGTGAGTTCCGCCAAACGGGACCACCTCGTCATGTACCAATTTCAACGAAAGACGCGTATGGTATATCCTGACGTGTGAGTTTTTGTGAAAACTGATTTGGACGTGTGTGCGCGTCGGAATCAACCCGTATCCGTAAAAAGTTTTCGTATCGTAACTTTTGTAAAATATCACCCCATTTTGTGTACGCTTATTAGAATACAATAAAACTTGCACCATTGGATTCGTGGTATAACGCTGGTCCTGTGGTCCAAGTTTCACGCAATTCTGAAACTGTTGACCAAGCCGCCTATTTGCGGGCCCCACGGTTGACTTTAAGGGCGAATTTGTGTTCGGCTCACCGAAATTCAAAATTGGATATACCGTTGAGTTCGTATCGACGTTTAAAATTTGTTTGACCTATAATTTGTCCCATTTAGAGACCTTTACCTCTGGCACAACTTTTGGTGCAAGGTAGCCCACACGTGGAGCCGCTTTGACCCGAAATTACCGTTTTGTTCCTGTATCCAAATTGGACGAAAGGGTAGGTTTTTCTGACTATCTCGCTTATTCTGGGAACATTGGTGATATTTATTTTAGCATCCAGAGATATTCATTCGGAGGCCAAAGTTTCTGATCCTCTGTACTTGACATCTAGATGCTTACACTACGCAGATTGCTTGCCAGGCAAGTATACATTGTCATTGCACTGTGATTTATATTCCATATGATGTATGTAGTTATTTCTTTTATTTAGTTCATTTATTTTAACTGCTATATAAACTGCGCGTCCAAGAATAACTTGGGTGCAACGACGATGGCGTCGTATTTTATCTTTATTATATATTATGCATATTGACCTAATTTTATGAGACCACCACATGATCATAAGACATTCTTATATTTTCTTGGCCATGACACAGTTGTTACATGAGTGTGAGTCTCATGTAGGACACGAACTTGCGTATTCGGCTGATCATCGGTACGTATGGGATGTGCGACGGATAGGGATAACTGCTGATAGAATTTTGTAAACTCCCTCACCAAAAATATATATTTTGTGTATATTTTATATTATTATATTTATTATAGATGTTGAATTTATTTAGAGTATTCTCTTAGTTAATTAGAAAATAATTTTTTTTTAGTATATTTACTTATATAAATATTTATTTAGAATTATTTTTAGGCTATTTTAGATTATTGAGATTTTTTCATAATTTTTAGTTAATTAAAAACTAGTAACACTAATTTTCTAGGACTTTGAAGAATTTATTTTATATTCAAACTTAATTAAAAATATTCCAAAATTTTATTTTAGGTTCTAAATAGTCAAATATATTTTCTAGAATTTTCTGGGAATTTTCTGAATACTTTTAGTATTTATTGGGAGTTATTTGGACTAATAACTAATTTTTAGGACTTGTAGAATTTATTGTGCAAGCCCAGGAATATAGAATGGACCCAAGTTATTTTCTAGGGTTTATAATATTATTATATATTTTCTGAAATTATTTTAGAATTTTTGGAATAATGTTAGTATTTATTTTTAGTTAAATGGATAAAACTAATGTTTAGAGTTTCTCCTAATTATAGTAGTAAACTTATGAATATAAAATTGTCCCAAATATTTTTCTAGGGTTTACAGGTTCATAATATATTTTATGTAATTTTTCCAGATTTTTATGATTAATTTTAATATTTATTTGGAGTTATTTAGATTTAAAATGACTTCAATAATATTTTGATAAAGGAAAATCAAAAATAAATAATATAACAAAAACCATCCAATTAGATTCTGACACGTGTCAGCCTATAAATATCCATTCAGCCGCAGGTACATCCCTATATATATATATATATATATATATATATATATATATATATATATATATATATATATATATATATATATATATATATTATTATTATTATAACCCTAATTATTCCATTATCTTAGAGAGAGAGAGATTTTGGAGAATTGCCATCTAGGGTTCCTTCATCTTCCACAAGCCATTGCGCATAGCTCCGGACTCCAAATGAGGCCTAGTTTCTTGCGTTAGAAAGATATTGAGGTTAACTTTCTGATTATATAATTTATTTTATGAAATTATGAGTATTAAATTCTGGAAAATTCGTAGAGCACAGCATGTCCGAAAATAGACGTATTTTAATATTTTCGCGATTTCGGGAGAAACAGGAATCAGAATCATGAACCGTTTAAAGTTTCGGAAATCTAATGTAGAGATCATTGACATATGTTTTTCCCAGAATTTAATTCGAAGTATTTATATACTTTTAATTCTGTAGAACTTCTAGGTTAGAATTTAACCATCGGTGCACAATACAAAATTTGTATATGCCATAATTCCCAAACGAATTTGAATTCGGACGAGCCGTAAATTCTAGCATATTTTTGACGCTGAAATCTACAGGAAATCATGCATGAAAGTTGAGTTTGTGTCGGTTGACTTTTCGGTCAACAGATCGTCTCGATTTGCGTGCCATGAGTCTCGAGTTGATAAAATTCAGTTTCTTTGGACAAAATTTAGGAATTAACATAAAAAATCAGAATAATAAGATTAAAATAGAATTTTAGAGTAATTATTCCAGAATTAAATAAATTAAAATAAATTATCTTTTGACGTGATAAATTTGTAATACATAGGCTATTTGGACTGTGACTTGGACTCTGATTCATACCAGCAGCAGGACCCCAGGCAAGATACCTTGCCAAATTGCTTACAGTATTTTACATGCTTAGTATATTTCTGTATATTTATTTCAATTATGTTTATTTATTGCATGTGTAGTTCCTTTCAGTCATTACTATATATTAGATATGTTGACACACACTTGACACTTAGTATCATAGGTGTCACCACCCCATTTCCAGAGCCGGATATTTTTTTTTTATTTTTAATTTGGTTAATTGTGTATTATTTATAATTAATTGTATTTATATTTAATTAGTGATTGCATTATTTTTTTATTATTTTTATTTTGATTGTTTTAGGATTTTGGCTAGCCTGGACCCATGTCAGACCCTAGTGGACCCATGTCCGACCCAGCCCACACCCCTGTGAGACTTATTTTGGGGCTTAGAATATTTATTTTATTTTTAGGAGGTTAGTGGGAGAGATTTGGAACTAGTTTGAGTGATTTTGGAACCCGGAACCCAAAACCGAGTGAGTAGGGGCGTTTTGGGAATGTGGAACTTAGTGTAACCCTTATATTTAGCATGGCCGGCCCCAAACCCTTCCCAGACCCGTGTGAACCAGCAGGAGCTTCTTCCCCACTTCCTCTTCTTCTTCATTCTTCATTCTTCTTCTTCTTCTTCTCCATTTTCCACTCTTCCTTCTTCTTTTCTTCTTCCCACTTTCAAGTAAGCTTCCATTTCTCTTCTTTCTTCCTCTATTCTTCTTTATGATTAACCCTAACCCTAGATCTTTCCCTAACCTAGGTGGGTAGAGCCTAGATTTGGTGTTGGAGCTTGGATTTGAGGCTTGGAAGCTTAGATTGGAGGATTTGGAGCAATTTGGGGATTTTTGCTTGGGATTCCAACTCCCAAGAGGTAAACCCTAAATTTTCTCTTGTAATTACTCTTTTATAGTGTAATTAATATTTTAGAACCTTCCTAGACCCTTAGGCTACCCGTGGGAGGAAGTTGGAACTAGTTTGGGTGAGTTTAGAGACTTTGACATTAGGTTTTGTGTCGAATTCGGGTGGAATCCGAATTTGGCCCAATTTTGGGTGATGCCCTAGGTTAGATGGACCTAGGTAGACGTTGTCGGGTGTCTAGAGGGTGAGTGCGTGTCTCCGTTCGGACACGGGAAGCCGTGTCGCGGAGAAATGGGCGTTTCGGGCGAAATTGGGGCTTTTCGTCGTCGCCGATTCTAAGTGCGTGTGCGTTTCCACCACGGACCTAGAATCGACGCGGGAGTGCATTTTCTAGGATCTAGATATCGTGTAGAGCGCGTGGGTAAATTTTGGGCCGATTCCGAGTTCGTTTGGTGTGCGTTTCAGGAGGTTTTCCGAGCCGCGCACCACGTGTTCGTCGAAATGACCGAACGGCCATTTCGACTTGGTTTTCTCGTTTCGGGCTTGTACGCGCGTTGGGTTAGTATCGGGGAGTGTGTGCTAGAGGTTTCGAGTTATATTTTATATATTTTAGGGTATTGGTGAGTGTCGGGGTCGTTGGGCGTGAGTGGGGCGCATTGTCGTGTGTTGTTGTGTGTAGTGTTGTGTAGGTGTGTTTGTGTCTTTATATATATATTTATAAGTGTGTCTATATATATATATGTATATATTTATATGTATGTGTATTTATGTATATATATTTATATATATATGTGTGTATTTATATCTATGTGCTTGTGTGTGTATATGTCTATGTATATATATATATATGTATATGTATAAGTGTGCTTGTGTGTATATGTATATATATAGATGTGTATATATATATATATCTTAGAGTGTGTGTGTGTAGTGATATGTATATATATATAATTGTATGTGTGTATATATATATTAATATAGGTGTTTATATATATATATATAGCTATGTATATTAGTGTGTGAGTGTGTGTATTAGTGTGTTTGTGAGAGTGTAGGTGTGTGTGTTAGAGAGTGTTTAGAGTGTGTATATATATATATATCTATCTAGTAGTTATATATATAGTTATATATGTATGTATATATATATATAGATAGTGATATATATATATATATATATATATGTAGGTGTGTGGTGTATAGGCAGCGAGGGGGGGGGGGGTGGCCAGAGCAGCGCAGCGCAGCGGGGGAGGCAGCAGCTGCTGCTGCCTACAGCAGCAGCAGGGAACCAGCTGCAGCAGCAACAGAATGAACAGTAGCAGCAGCAGCTAGGTAGCTGCAGCAGCAGTTTGCAGCAGCAGGAGCAGCAGCAAGGTGAGGAGCAGCTAGCAGCAGCAGTATCAATGCGAGGGAGAGTTAGAGAGAGGTATATATATATAGATATAGATAGATTGGTACATAGTTAGGTAGTAGAGGGATTAGTTAGATAGATACATAGATAAATAGATTAGATTGATAGATAGATAATAAGATAGATAAGTAGATGCATAGGTAGATACCTATATCTATGGGTAGATAAATAGGTAGATAGTAAGATATCTAGATAGGTATTAGTATATAGATAGATAAATAGATTAGATAGATCTAGATATTAGATATATGGATCTATATATAGATAAAGATAGATAGTTAGATTATTAGATGGATAGGTAAGTTATTAGATAGTTAGATTATTAGATGGATAGGTAAGTTATTAGATAGTTAGATAGTTAGGTAAATAAGATAAATAGGTAGGTAGTAGATAAGTTACTAGATAGCTAAATAGATAGTAGGATAAATAAATAGATAGATAGATAGATTAGTAGTTTGATAGGTAACTAGATAGCTAAATAGATATATAGTTACCTAGATAAATAGGTAAGATAAGTATGAGATACTTAGATAGATAGATATATCTATCAATAGATAGATAGTTACTAGATAGGTAGTTATCTATCTAAGGTATATATATATCTATATACATATAGTTATATCAATACCTAGAGATATCTAGATAGTATAGTCATATATATTTATGCGTAGGGTAAGATAATGGGTAAATGTATATGTGTGTGGATATCTATATACATAGGTATATACATACTTAGATATATATAAATATAGTAGATATCTATATTACCTAGCCTAGATTAATATCTAGGTATGTAATTAATAGCTAGGTAGCTAGTTAGAGGGTTTGAGAGCGGTATCTCAATACCTTGAGATACCAAGGTATTTCAATACCTTAAGATAACCAAGGTATTGGGTTTCGAGCGGGGTTTTTGAGCAATAGCCTAGGAATAGTATTGGAGTGATTTTTATATGCTTATGTGTATATATTTACGCGTGCTAGCATAGGTTTTAGAGGGTATAGGCGGGGTATATAGCGTAGGTTGAGGTATCGGATACCGAGGGTATCCCGGTATCTCAAGGAGGCGAGTTTGTGAGTTTTCTAGCTTAATGACCTCGGTTTGACCTAGAATTTCAGGAGCACCCTAGTTTGACCCAGACTTGACCGTAGTTGACTCGGTTGACCGCCAAAGTCAACTTTTGACCTAGTTTTGACCCAGAGTTGACTTTTTGGACCCAGAGTTGACTTTTTGACCCAGATTTTACCGGTTTGATCCGTTTGACCTAGAACGACCCTAGAAGCCTATTTTTAATTATTTTATATCTGTTTAACTTATTAGAAACCCTGTTTAACCTTGCTTTTCGCATTAGGTCCTTGCGACACCAGTTCGGATCGCCAGTTGCTCAGGACGTCAGGCGAGTATATTCTCTGATAGTTTTCATTATCTGATATTTATTATGATTCAGCTTCTAGTATAGTATCATCTGATTATTTTGGCACCACACGGGACACTGACTGGTATTTCTGGATTCATTTACTTGCGACACGTACATTTCATGTTTCTGGCCTCTATTCTGGAATCACTACTGGCATCACCTACAGGCATCACTACAGGCATCATTCATGTACAGGCTGGACTCATCTTGATTTGCGTGTCGGGTCTTGGATCCACTTGTATTAGTCGGGGCGGGGAAATACTCGAGTAGACATGTAAACATTCCTATCTGGCATCATCAGGAATCACTCCCTCTGGTCTAATCTGGAATGATAGCAGCCGCGCACCCAGTGCGCGGTGAGCCGTACTTACCCCTAGCCGTTTACATGTCGAAACAAGTATTTCAAAGACACCGAGTTCATTCTTTATAGTCTGGACTCTCATGCATTTCTTGACTTGTCTCACTTACATGTTTCTGGACTTGACTCACTACATGTTTTTCATGCTGGACTCACTACACGTTCATGTGCACGGACTTGATCTTAGCTTAGATTTTCTGTATCTTGTAGTTATTACTATCTTGCTCTGATATCCATGCATCTTTACCTTTATGCACCAGTGACTTACATATTTTCTTGTTCATACTTGCTCCATTTTTCTTGCTACTTGCTATAACTGTTTTATAGTTTTTATTATTTAAATGGAACTGCTGTTAGAGATGTACTTGCTCCAGTCCTGACTGGACATATTTTTCAGAGTATCCGGAGGATTGGTGTCCGACATTTTATGGACCTGAGCCTGTCGATGGTGCAGACAGGGACCCTCTAGTTTAGAGGTGATTTCCGGGTTGGTAGCCGGGATCACTAGGATCTTGTTGTTGTTTTTATTAGCTTTTAGCACCGGATTTATCTCCGGTTTTGCATTGAGACCTTGTTTGTATATTATTTTGGATGATGTATTGTTGTATTATTATTATTATTGATGTTGTGGTTGTTGTGGTAGTAGTTGGTGGTTAGACTTTATAGTTGTTAGATCTCTGTGTTATCTTATCGTGCTTAGATTCGTGATTGAGTACTTGATTATCATTGTGATATTTGCTCCTCCGTTTGGAGTTGAGATCTTGACAGGTTTATATATTGTTTGTGTGGTTGCCCTCCTTTTGGAGAGGTCATGCCGATTTTTTGTGTGAGATTATTATCTAGATAGTTGACCTAGACAGCGTTCTACCGCCGATACTGCGGCGTAGGCTGGACGTACCCACGACTCATGCCCGATTTTCGGGTGCGGGTCGTGACACGTTTTTGGTGGCGGCCCCATGCAGGTCTCGATTCGCAATTAGTGCGATGTCGTGGTGGTACAACAAATTAGTTGTACTGCTGCGAGCCTGCTATAGGATCTAGGATCTAGGATCTAGGATGAGAGTGTACTCAATCACGACTAGGAACAATTCCAATCAAATTATTCTGAAATTGTTTTCTTTTGAAATATTACTGTCCTTCTTTGATGATATCGTATCTTGCGCCGTATTGACTTCTTTTGATCTGTGTTCAGGATGCCTCCGAAGACACGATCCCATCGTACCGTTCCAGCAGTTGCCTCGGAGAGGTCTGCTACCTCTCGTCCGGCTCGTATTCAGGCAGCTGCTACCGCTCCACTCACCACTCCTGCGGTTGAGGGAGCATCTGCTTCTCTCGGGGATTCTCCTTCACCTATCGATCCGAGGACTACCCCAGTCATTCCGGTGGTTCCCCCACCACTTCCTGCTCCAGTAGATGCCGCGCAGTTGTTTGCGTTCTTCAGGGAGATGATGGACGTGCAGCACCGTCAGGTGGATGTGATGAGATTGGGCATTGAGAACGCCCACCAGGTGGCCATGACGGCAGTGGATAGGGTGGCACAGAATCAGCCACAGGCAGATCAGATTCAGTGCCCGAGGCAGGGCAGTATCATTGACTTTCAGAGGATGCGGCCCAAGGAGTTCCGTGGTACAGAAGGGATCCTGTACGCGGATGACTGGATAGAGCAGATCGAGGGCATCTTCAGGCTGGCGCAGATTCCAGACAGCATGCAGATAGAGGCAGCGGGCAGTCAGATGTTCGACCTCGCTTTGACGTGGTATCGCACAGATACGAGGATCGCAGCACCCGAGCTTACTTGGGAGGCTTTTAAGAGGCTTTTTAAGGAGAAGTTTTTCCCAGATGTGGCGCTCAGTGCTTTGGAGAGCTAGTTTGAGGCACTCGTCCAAGGGAGCATGACAGTGGACGAGTATGCAGCGGAGTTCTGCCGTTTGGGCAGATTCGTGGATGGCTTGAGTGAGGCAGCCAAGGCGAGGAAGTTTCGCAAGGGCTTGGTTATGGCGGTCAAGTCTTTGACCAGGAGCGACCGCGAGGCAACTTTCGAGCAGATAGTAGGAGATGCTCAGAGAGCAGAGGATGACTTGGAGCTCAAGTCCAAGAGAGGCAGGGATGATTCAGGCAGTGCCAGTGGTAGTGCGGGTACCAGCTAAGCGTCCCTATGTGCAGAAGGCAGCACAACAGGGTCAGGATCAGAGGGTGCCCACTTGTGCCTACTGCAGGAAGGCAGGACACACTTGGAATGTTTGTAGGAGGAGGCTGAAGGTGTGTTTGTTCTGTGGATCCGCTGCTCACCAGATGCGAGATTGCTCTACTGCACCTCCATTGGGTGGAGCACAGGATCAGAGAGTTGGAGCTAGGCCATCTGTGGCACAGCATCATGCCCCGCACCAGCAGAGGGATACACCCCAGCAGGGCAGGGCTTATGCGTTGACGGTCGAGGAGGCCGATGCTACGGATGTCGGGTTAGCAGGTCTGTCTCTTGTTTCTTCTTCCTGTCCTTTCCATTCCTTGTGGTGTGCTTCATTAGTACCTGTTAGACTTTTTGTGCTGTGGTAGATAGTGTAGTAACCCTGATTGAGACTGTGATAACACGACCAGTAGGACCCTGATCTTGTATGTTGTTTAGGTAGAATTTCTTGACTGTGATTGTTGGGGGTTTGACCTAGAGAGATTGTGATTGACTTTAAATTTCGACGACGAAATTTTCTAAGGAGGATAGGCTTGTCACCACCCCATTTCCAGAGCCGGGTATTTTTTTTTATTTTTAATTTGGTTAATTGTGTATTATTTATAATTAATTGTATTTATATTTAATTAGTGATTGCATTATTTTTTTTTATTTTTTTTTTGATTGTTTTAGGATTTTGGCTAGCCTGGACCCATGTCAGACCCTAGTGGACCCATGTCCGACCCAGCCCACACCCCTGTGAGACTTATTTTGGGGCTTAGAATATTTATTTTATTTTTAGGAGGTTAGTGGGAGAGATTTGGAACTAGTTTGAGTGATTTTGGAACCCGGAACCCAAAACCGAGTGAGTAGGGGCATTTTGGGAATGTGGAACTTAGTGTAACCCTTATATTTAGCATGGCCGGCCCCAAACCCTTCCCAGACCCGTGTGAACCAGCAGGAGCTTCTTCCCCACTTCCTCTTCTTCTTCATTCTTCATTCTTCTTCTTCTTCTTCTCCATTTTCCACTCTTCCTTCTTCTTTTCTTCTTCCCACTTTCAAGTAAGCTTCCATTTCTCTTCTTTCTTCCTCTATTCTTCTTTATGATTAACCCTAACCCTAGATCTTTCCCTAACCTAGGTGGGTAGAGCCTAGATTTGGTGTTGGAGCTTGGATTTGAGGCTTGGAAGCTTGGATTGGAGGATTTGGAGCATTTTGGGGATTTTTGCTTGGGATTCCAACTCCCAAGAGGTAAACCCTAAATTTCCCCTTGTAATTACTCTTTTATAGTGTAATTAATATTTTAGAACCTTCCTAGACCCTTAGGCTACCCGTGGGAGGAAGTTGGAACTAGTTTGGGTGAGTTTAGAGACTTTGACATTAGGTTTTGTGTCGAATTCGGGTGGAATCCAAATTTGGCCCAATTTTGGGTGATGCCCTAGGTTAGATGGACCTAGGTAGACGTTGTCGGGTGTCTAGAGGGTGAGTGCGTGTCTCCGTTCGGACACGGGAAGCCGTGTCGCGGAGAAACGGGCGTTTCGGGCGAAATTGGGGCTTTTCGTCGTCGCCGATTCTAAGTGCGTGTGCGTTTCCACCACGGACCTAGAATCGACGCGGGAGCGCATTTTCTAGGATCTAGATATCGTGTAGAGCGCGTGGGTAAATTTTGGGCCGATTCCGAGTTCGTTTGGTGTGCGTTTCAGGAGGTTTTCCGAGCCGCGCACCACGTGTTCGTCGAAATGACCGAACGGCCATTTCGACTTGGTTTCCTCGTTTCGGGCTTGTACGCGCGTTGAGTTAGTATCGGGGAGTGTGTGCTAGAGGTTTCGAGTTATATTTTATATATTTTAGGGTATTGGTGAGTGTCGGGGTCGTTGGGCGTGAGTGGGGCGCGTTGTCGTGTGTTGTTGTGTGTAGTGTTGTGTAGGTGTGTTTGTGTCTTTATATATATATTTATAAGTGTGTCTATATATATATATGTATATATTTATATGTATGTGTATTTATGTATATATATTTATATATATATGTGTGTATTTATATCTATGTGCTTGTGTGTGTATATGTCTATGTATATATATATATATGTATATGTATAAGTGTGCTTGTGTGTATATGTATATATATAGATGTGTATATATATATATCTTAGAGTGTGTGTGTGTAGTGATATGTATATATATATAATTGTATGTGTGTATATATATATTAATATAGGTGTTTATATATATATATATAGCTATGTATATTAGTGTGTGAGTGTGTGTATTAGTGTGTTTGTGAGAGTGTAGGTGTGTGTGTTAGAGAGTGTTTAGAGTGTGTATATATATATATATCTATCTAGTAGTTATATATATAGTTATATAT